>JAKSZP010000394.1:0-87628 GCA_022478985.1 Massospora cicadina | reverse complement strand
GATAAATCCCCTTATATTTGATACCAATTTCAAGGACTTTCTTGCAGTCCAATTCACCTGGATTGCGATATCTATATAACCCCATTTGGGTACCCAGTGGTGATCAAAGTCCCCTTCAGATAGGACTTCGTTGAGTTCCTGATAGATTGACATTATCAGGTCAGACCATTCTTCCTCATCCACTAGCTGCAGGTGGATTTGGATAGCGTCTTTTAGGTATGATTTTGGTGCCTGGCAATCTGTAAAGCCCCCACTGATCAACTGATGGATGTATTCAATGTAGCTCCCTGCTCCATTCCAGATGTCATCTTCAGTATTTGCTGCTGTGGCACTGTAGGATTTGAATTTCGCGCTTGGTTTGGGTACTTCAGTGGGGGTCTTTCCCTTCAAAGTCCAACTTACCAATTTGTCAAGGCTAAATCTCCAGTTGAGGAATGCTTTGATCTGGTGGATGCTGATACCTCAGCAGCTGATACTTCTAGCCATTTGCGCTTCAATCTCTAGGCTTTGCCACTCTAGGGCATCTGATGGCAAGAACCCCATTTGGTACCTGTAAGTCCTGGGGAACGTCCTCTGGGCGTCGATTAGGCCATTTTCTCATTCCTGAGCAAGAAGGTACCAAAGAGGATGGCCATACCCCTCATTACTCAGGGCGATCTCGCTCACATGGTAGATGAGTGCTGGGTAACAGTCCTTCCGCTTTGGATCCTGCTTCCAGTACCCACACTCTCCTCAGCAGAACTGCTATAAGGAATCAGTGAAATCTGCACTGAGATTGCCAAAATGAAATCAATTGCAACTAATTCGAGAGGCAATCAGCCCAATGCTCAGATTTTAAATGGTCAAAAAGGTATGAAGACCGATCTATCAGCCTGAATGCCCAACAGTTGCAATTCAGTTAACATGATGATCAGAAAAATCTCCCCCTACCAAATCTGTCAGAAATCACCCCCAATGGGGTAGGTAATAGCATCAGACACCATTGACAAGGTTTTGAAGCTTCCTGCTGGCAAATTGGGTGTTGCGCCTGGCACAATGCCACTGACTGAATGAATGGCCCAGTGACTGAGCACAGGTGGGTTGGGCGTCCCAAACTTGTTCCCAACCAAATGGGCCCACCCCTATGTGGGGTGGCCTTGGGGGATTCCCGCCGCTCATCGGGCCAAATGCCATTGTGCCAACCATCAGAAACGTAGCTGATCCTTGGTTCAGATGTTCAAGGTCAAACTGACAGTGACTCAGCCTGCCACCAAATTTTTTGATGTCAGTTTTCAGGGAACTAACCCACCCATTCCCAAATAATTTACCAGTTAGGTCAAACTTGCAGGACCCAATCCCAGCTTGGTTTCCCTCCAAATTGACAACTATTTAATCATTTGCATCACCCCAAGAAAATTGTTGGCCGATTTTTCTTCTTTAAATTTTCCATTAAAAAAGCTTCCCCAAAATTCAGTTTTTATATGTTAGAATTAAGCCGCCTTTTCCGCCAACACTCTCATACCCTCAGGGTTAACAGCCGTGGTTGTCTGGTATTTTATTTTATGCCTTTACGAAATTCTGGCTCACTGGCAGATATTGGTGGAACTCCTTTCTAGTTCCATATTCATCATATCAACAGCAATGCCTTGGGCATTCTGGTTTACTGTTCAGGTGCTCTGGCATCTGGGCTGGCAGGCCAGTCTAATTCTTACTTGCTGTTCGCCTGACATAATTGACCAACAATTATTCTTAGCCATTTCCGCCTTTCTTGCATATATTGGTGCATCAATGGTCCCTTCTTTCCAACTGAACCAGGTTGTAAAGAAGATTATCTTTGTCTACATTAGTCCAGTCCCACTCAAAACTCCAAACCCATACCCCATAGTTGCCACGACTATTTTGCCCATGTCAGTAGGGTCTGACATCTCAACTTGCAATGAGTTTGCTCCTCACCAAAGCTTAGTGGTTTCCCCTGACCCCACTACCATCTCTTCGGTATCACTGGATTCATCCACAACTACCAATAAAGAGAACTCCTCTTACTTCTTAGTATCCATGAAGATTAGTGTTGGGTCCCATCACGTCTCCTTTGAGGCCCTGGTAGACACTGGAGCTGCGGGAAATTTTATGAGTGTAGAACTGGCCCAGAAATTAGAACTGGCCATGGATGCAGGTCCTTCAGTGATGGTTGCATCGTCAGCCTCCCAAACCTCATAACTGGTATGCCGCTCAGTCGCATTTTTGATACACCAATTCAGCTTCTGCAATTGCTTGTTGGCCATGCTAAACTTGGTTTTTTCAGTGATCTTAGGAGTGGGGTGGTGGCGCTAACAACATGTTAAGATTCACTTGGAGTCTAATACATTGTTGTTTACCAATAATCATCTGGAGGGAGAATTCCCTTTAATTGACACCCTCAAGAAGACACAAGGAACCAGTTCTATAACTTCCCTAGTTACTTCTGCGGGCATCCTGGCCGATTTTCCCAAGAGCTTAATGCGCTATAGAAGAATCTTTGACTCAGAAAAGGTGGATCGCCTGCCTAAGCACAATAGGTTTGATTGTGGGTTTCAAACAACCGTGGAGTTGGTGAACATCAGCTGTCTGTTGTATCCCCATACAGCGGAGGAAGAAGTTGCACTAATACCTGGTTGGATGATATGCTGAAAAAAGGTTGGTTGTTCAAGGAGACCTCACCCATCGCCTCCCCCATCATCTTCGCCAAAAAAGTGGATGGTTCCCTCCATCTCTGCGTGAATTACAGGCACTTGAATAAAATAACAGTTTCTGATTCCTACCCCTTGCCTCTGGAGCAGATGATCAGCCAGGCAATTGCCAAATCCCATGTGTTCTCTAAGCTGGATCTGGTGAACGCCTTCAACCAAATTTGGGTAATGGAAGGGCAGGAATGGTTAACAGCGATCTGGATGAAGCGCAGAATTTTCTAATTTCGTGTAATGCCCTTCAGGCTGAAGGATGCTCCCACTACATTTTAACATATAATTGACAATGTACTAAATGACCTCCAGTTTAACTGCGCAGTTGCATACATCGATGATATCCTGGTTCACTCCCTAACTCCCAAACAACATGCTACTGACTTGGAAGCAGTGGTGGTCGCCTTGCATAAGGCAGGTTTGTTCCTCAAACCCTCCAAGTGTGAGTTCTATAAGGAGGAGGTTATGTTCCTCGGGAACCTTGTCCTTAAAGATGGTTTCACAATCTCTCCCAATAAGTTGGATGCTATCTGGGAGTGGCCAACCCTGACTACCCAGAAACAACTACGAGTTTCTTGTGAACCATCATTTTCTTAAAAAAGTTCTCCCCCGCACTTTCACAGCTCGCTGCCCCACTCCACCCCCTTACAGAGAAAAACGTACCATTTTGCTGGATGGACAAATGCCAACAGGTGTTTGAATCAATTAAGGAGGTGTTTGTATCCCCTCCCATTTTGAAACACGCTGATCCCACCAAGACATATAGTGTTGCATGCAACGCGTCATCAGTAGCTGTTGGAGCAGTGTTGCTCCAAGAGCACAATGGCTTGAAACAACTGGTCGCCTACTTTTCCCAAAAGTTTACCTCTATGGAGCAGTATTGGGCTATCTATGACAAGGAGTTGGCAGCCGTTGCATGGGCCCTAACTCATTGGAGGTACCTGTTACAGGGTGCCTGACATGAACTAACAGTTTGCATGGATCACCAGGCCCTGTTGTACTTTTGTAAACCCCAAAAATTGGCACATTGGCAAGCACAAACCTATTGGGACCTGTACTGTTTCAACTTCAAATATTAATTTGTAAAAGGTGCACTAAATGTACTTCCCAATTTTCTCAGCTGAAGCCCCACCCACAGTTCTGTGGATCCAGAGGAAGTGGATCTCGTTACTATGATTCCTACCACCCAAATCTTGTCAATTGTTCCCCCTGTCATTTCTTCCGTTGCTCTGGCCCCTGATGCTCCATTAGTTGCTCAGGTCTTAGCCAGTCAAATGGCTTGCCCTGAGGGCGTGAAGTTGGTTGAGCAGTTATCTCACCAGAAGCATAAACACTCCCTATACTCACTGAAGTAGGGTCTTATATATTTTAGATCTCACGTTTGGGTTCCCCCCTCCTTCCAAACTGAGGTATTTCGCACACATCACTATCCCCCCATGGTTGGTCACCCTGGTTCTAAGAAATGCATCAATTTGATCAAACAGACCTGCAATTGGGCAGGTTTGACAAAAGAAGTTCTGGCCTGGATCGCTGATTATGTTACTTGTGCCAGGGCCAAGTCAGATCATTCTGGCAAAAATGGCCTCCTGCACCCCTTACAGCAGGTGGAGGGCCCATGGACATCAGTGTCCATGGACTTTATCATTGAGCTCCTCTGTTCTAACGGGTTCACAGTGGTGATGGTAGTGGTGGATTGCTTCACGAAATTTTCCCTTTTTATACCTTGTACTTCCACGATTACATCAGAAGAAACTGACCGCCTTTTTGTACGCCTTGTGTTTTTAATGTTTGGTCTCCCCCAGGAGATCAGTGACAGTGGCTCCCAGTTCACTACGCAGTTTTGGAGTGAACTCCTATTAATCCTGAAGATATACCCCTGTCACTCCACGGCATATCATCCTCAGTCTGATGGCCAGACTGAGCAGGTCAATCAAGTTCTTGAACAGTACCTGCGTTGCTATGCTGCAGCTGCACAGGATACTTGAGCCAATGGCCTCCCTCTTGCTCAATTTATGTACAATAATGGGACCCAAGCATCCATGGGGTTTTCCCCCTATGAAGCAACGTTAGGTTATAATCCTTCATTTTTGGTCAGACTGTGCTTGCAGCCTAAGGTTCAAGCTGCCACAGACCATGCTGCTCATATTAGATCAACTCAAGCCTTGGTGTGGGAACACCTCACCAAAGCTATAGATGACTACAAGCAGTTTGCAAATTGAAAGTGTCTTCCGGGTTATGAGTTTATGGTGGGCTCCTACGTTATGTTCAACACCCACCACTTAAAGATCCAGGCCCCTTCCCATAAATTCGCTAGTAAACGCTCAGGTCCCCATTTGGTGGAGGAGGTATTGAGTAACATGGCATTCCAATTGAAGCTCCCTCATGCATTGGAAGCAGTATCCCATTTCCATGTTTCCCAGCTGTCACCCTTCAAGGGTGCAATTCCCACAGAACTGGAACTGACCATTGTCAAAAATGAGGAAGAGGCTGAGGTAGAGGCTATCCTGGCATCCCAGAAATAGCGAAGTTCCATCCAATATCTTGTGGTCTGGAAAGGGTATCCAGCCTATGAGAACAGTTGGGTCAAAGTGTGCAATTGCGCGAATTTTAAGGACCTGGTTGAAGCATTCCACATCTCCCACCCTGAGGCTCCCTGTCCCCCCAAAAAAAACCTATGATGGTAATGGTGATCAAGTTACCCAAGGTGCACAAAAATGTGGCTCTCATACAGTTTCCCGGTGGTGGGGCTCTTCCATTGGAAAAAGGAAAGGGTAATGTAAGTCCTGGGGAACGTCCTCTGGGTGTCGATTAGGCCATTTTCTCATTCCTGAGCAAGAAGGTACCAAAGAGGATGGCCATACCCCTCATTACTCAGGGCAATCTCGCTCAAATGGTAAATGAGTGCTGGGTAACAGCCCTTCCGCTTTGGATTCCGCTTCTAGTACCCACACTCTCCTCAGCAGAACTGCTACAAGGAATCAGTGAAATCTGCACTTAGATTGCCAAAATGAAATCAATTGCAACTAATTCAAGAGGCAATCAGCCCAATGCTCAGATTTTAAATGGTCAAAAAGGTATGAAGACTGATCTATTGGCCAGAATGGCCAACAGTTGCAATTCAGTTAACATGACGATTGTAAAAATCTCCTCCCTCCCAAATCCGTCAGGAATCACCCCCAATGGGCAGATAATAGTATCGGACACCATCAACGAGGTTTTGAAGCTTCCTGCTGGCAAATTGGGTGTTGCGCCTGACACAATGCCACTGACCAAATGAATGGCCCAGCAACTGAGCATGGGCAGGTTGGGCATCCTGAACCTGTTCTAAACCAAATGGGCCCACCCCTGTGGGGTGGCCTTGGGGGATTCCCGCTGCTCATTGGTCCAAACATTGTCATGCCAACCATTGGAAATGTAACTGAGCCTTGGTTCAGATGTTCAAGGTCAAACTGACAGTGACTCAGCCTGCCACCAAATTTTTTGATGTCAGTTTTCAGGGAACTAACCCACCCATTTCCAAATAATTTGCTGGTTAGGTCAAACTTGCGGGACCCAATCCTGGCTTGGTTTCCCTTTAAATTGAAAACTATTTAATCATTTGCATCACCCCAAGAAAATTTTTTTGGTCGATTTTTCTTCTTTAAATTTTCCATTAAAAAACCTTCCCGAAAATTTAGTTTTTATATGTTGAGAAGTAAGCTGCCTTTTCCGCTGACACTCTCATACCCCTCAGGGTTGATGGCCATGGTTTTCTGGTATTTTATTTTATGCCTGTATGAAATTCTGGCTCACTGGCAGATATTGGTGGAACTCATTTCTAGTAACATATTCATTGTATCAACAGCAGTGCCTTGGGCATTCTGGTTTACTGTTCAGGTGCTCTGGCATCTGGGCTGGCAGGCCAGTCTAATTCTTACTTGCTGTTCACCTGACAGTACCACTTGAGGGCGGATTTCTGGCCGCACGTTGGGTGGAGGTATTGTTGAAGGACCTCCAGCGTAATTGAGCTACGCTGGCACCAGTCCCTTACTGTGACACTATTCCAGCCCCCATCTGTAAATACACATGCCATGTCTGCCAGAACACCCACTTTGCTCCATTAAAACGCTTCAGAGGGGGGAAGCCTTTGGCAGTGTATGGGGCCGCTAGCATCAGTTCTGGGAAGGATTTCTTCCAATCCTGGATAGTTTTGATGTGGATCCCCGCTTTGAGCCATTTTCAGCCCAAGTCTAGAGTCATGACCCCTTTCATCGCTGTTGCTGCCCGTGGTGAAATCTAATGTTCCATCCACAGTTGGGCTGATTGAGGGGTGAACCCCGCTGCATCCCAGTATGCAGCTTTGGTAATTGTTTCAGCATTGTGCCATATTTTCCACTTTTCAATCAGGAAGGAGTGGCCTCTAAGAGTTTTGTGAATCAGTTTAGTCACCCCCAGATCTGCCCATTCGCGCACTAGGTCCATGCTGGCTCCCACTCAGAACCATTATTTCATCTCCATTGGCGTGAATCTGTTGGCAGACCAGTTGATGGCCTCTTCTGGTGACCAATCCCAGAAGGGTCCCCATTCCACCGCTTTTTCCTTTGTCCAGCCCACTTTCATCAGGTCTGATGCGGTGGCTGATGAAATTTGGGTATATGACCAGTGTAAGGCCTCAGTGGCCTTGAACCCAGCCATGATCCATGGTAGTTCCTCCTCTGGGGAGAAAGTAATGTTATATCATTCCAGTGCCATGTCCACTGGGATGGAGTGTCAGGCCCACTCGAGGGCCGTAGAGGCATTTGGGAATTGTTTCACATACTTGGCTAAATCTGTTGGGTTGAGGCCCAAGCTCCCAATGGCTTGGGCATATCGTGCTGTAATGCCTGCCTTGTTGTACTCCATTGTGTTTAATAGATTGATACCAGCCTCCATCCAGACCTTTGCATCCACCAGTTTTAAATCTTCACGGATTGCAGCCTCTATCACCTTGTACTCCATGGGGATTTTCATCCATTCCAGGGCATCTTTAGTCCTAACTTGTGACACCTTGAACAGTACCACCATGTCATTTGAGATTTGGGTGTCGAGCCAGCATTTGGCCACTCTGGCAAAAAATTTATGGGCTCACCATATATAGCCACAATGGCTGGTTTGATACCTTGGAGACCCACTGAGTCGCTGTGGAGTATGGAAACTGGAGGGCCTCCCATTGTTTGACCTCGCAGGTGGACATGCCTCAGTGCACCAACATGTCTGACTGGATTGATATAAATTTAACTGGGGCCCTGGCCACTGACTTGACCACTGTTGGGGTTTCAGCCCCTTCCAGTAATACTTTTAGTTTTTTAGCCAAACTTTCTTGGGTGTCCAATCCCTCAGATTTGGTCCTCAATATAGTCTCACCCCATTGAGGTTGGTCTAGATAGATTATATTGGGTCATCAATTAGCTATTCAGGATCAGCTGTTGATTCATTGTTGAGCTAGAGCCCCCTGTTGACATGACTTCATTGGGGATTGCATCCAATGGTTTATCAGGGATCACGCCCAATGATTTTCTCATGTCACCAAATTGATTTTGGTTGGGGACCGTTTACCCCCCCCAACTGAGCTTTTTGGAATTGGAGCCTGACTTCTTCTTCACTCAAATACCCTGAGAGGATTTGGTAAGCTCCATGTCAGTAGAAAACTTTTTATAGCTTTGCTCAGTTTGTTTGAGCTGCTGATTTTCATCAATTAAATCTGATTTGGTTTCAGATCCTATCAATACTTCATCTGGTTTTTTTGTTTTTTCCACAAAAAATTCCTCACCCTGCAAGGCCCCAATCCCCTCTACTGATTGAGGTTCAATGGGGAATATTCCTGACTCTGCTGTTTTTGGCGTCAGGCCTCACTCCTGGAAGGTTTCTCTTGTTGTCTGGCTGTTGTTAGTCACTGATCCTAGGGAGTCAACCCCATTATCCACGCTAGTCGCAAGGGCCCCATAACCCATTGATGCGCTCACACATTTCATCATAATTCATGTCACCAGATCGTTACTTGACATACACGTGTTGTATTGCCCTTCCCCATTTCTAGTCATAGGGGTGCTTGGGCCAGTGGGAAGTTTGTTTGATGGTACATCCATCGTAGTGTCCTTTGTATTATTATTATTAATTGATGTCGGTGCAGTCAAGTCATCTGTTTCAATGTGCTGTGCACAGATGGGCGAATTGACTTTCCTACACTTGGGTGGTTGGCCATTGTTCACTGCTCTATAATTGCAGTGCACACTGGCAGTTGGTTGCTCTCTCAATCCTTGTTCAGTCCACTTTTTGATCTAAAAGTGATGTATGCAAGCTGTGGTTACAGGTGTGCGCAACTACACCCAGTGCCAATTATGCTAGAGGAGTTATTTTTAAAATCAATTGGGCTTTTGATTCAAAGTTTTGATTTAGATAAACTTGTTAAATACCCAAATGACCACTAACCACTTAACAAAACCATATAAAATATCAAATTAAACAAATTTAAACTGCTCAGCTGTAACAATTTAGCGAATACCATAGAAGTATATATAGGATTTTCACTTGTTACATATAAATCTTTTTATTTTACTAAAATAATATTTTTTTAAAATTCATAAACCTTTTCAGGCATGCACACAACAACTCATCAAAGTTTCATCACAATTGGATGAAAGGTATAGGAATGCATTTGGGACATACAGACATTCATTTATATTTATATATAGATATAGAACATTTGTGTCAAGTTTATTTGAGATTGGTAACAGTCTAGGAGTAGGTGTTGAAATAAACATGCATTTATAATGATTTATATATAAGATGATTTCCTAAACCACACAACTAAAATGCTACCTAATTTTATATTTATATTTATTGTGGGGAAGGCCGACCATGGGACGGACACTTCCAAATATGACTCAGACGAGACAAAACTTAGTACCAGGGGAGGCACCCCAGAGAAGCAATGCTATCTATTGTTGCCAGCGGGAACGCCACTTATGGGAAGGGGAGGGAACGTGTGTAGGGGACGTAGCCACTATTGAGCACATGTGGAGGAAGGGGTCTGATTTGATGAACCAGACTGGGAACCAGGAGGAGACCAGCTGTCGGCGACGCGGTGGGAGATATCCAAACATCCATACTTGAAAGTGATCCACCAAATGAGACCGGAATCTGTGGACAGCTTCAGGGAGGGTGGGGATGGATCCAGCGATGGCATCCAGGACAATCGTGTGGATAGTCCACATGGTGATTGCAACCACCAAAGCACGGAGGGAGGGTGGGAGGGGGAGGCTATTGATGAAGCAAACATATCTCTTGACAGACTGAAGGGATGTGTTTGATCCTGGCCTAGCAGACGTTGGACTTCGCGCCATATTACTTTAGAGGTGGGGCACTTCTCCAGGCGGTGAAACAGCGTTCCATACTGGCCACACATGACACAGGATGAGTGTAAAGCATTAGAGCGCTCAGCTGTACGATACACCTGCCTCAGGCAGCGCCACACATGGGAGCGGACTTGAGGCTGCAACAGAGGATGGTGTGCGTATTTCCAGATAGTCTTTTGGGTCTCAGTGGAATAAGGGATGTCCATCATGTCCAGGTAGTCCACCCTGGATAGGACTTGGGGTCGAATGGGGATCACGCCATCATGGATGGGTAGCCCCTGTACCTCTTGTGTGAACTGAGGAGAGGGGCGGCCTCTTTGGGTTGTATGTCCACTAATATGAATTCTCCACTCTGCGCTTCACATGGAGAGTAGGATTCGTTTGTAGTGGGTTTTGGTCCCGTGAGGACCTGTGGCCGATGTATGTGATGCGAGGTATTTCATCAGGGAGTGGGGGTTTGATGGATTGTTGAGGCCCAAGGCTCGGGAGAAGTTGGAGTGGGCCGTGCAGGACCAGTGTTGTGATGGGAGTGTAGGAGCAGTGACAGCCGCAATCCAGGTGCCCAGGATCTTGGCGGCATGGGCTTTGAAGTCAAGTAGGCATATGCCACCATGATGATGAGGGCCAAACATGACCTCTAGCCATACTGGTGGAGGGCGGCCTGACCAAAGCCAACCTTGTAGCAAAGCATACAGGGATTTGAAGAAGCTTGGGGAGAAGGGGATGGCGTGGGCTCTGAACCAGACTTTGGATAGGAGCATAGAGTTGGCAAGAACAACACTGCCAGTGAGGGTAGTAGGGTGGGCTCTGAGAGAGGCGATTTGCTTCGTCACGTTGTCCAGTATATGGCACTCCATTACTGCTGACGCATATCCACCTGCCTCCAACCACACGCCCAGATGGCGTACCAGTCCTATGGTAGGTCATGGCACAAAGGGGAGCACCAGTGGAGCGGTGTGTTTTGAGTTAGTAAGGCGTGGACGTGGGTGAGCAGATGGGCCAGGTTGGGAACTACTTGCTGGGGCCCAGCAGTTCTAAACTGACCAAGGAGGATGATTTCAGTTTTGGAGGCGTTCAGTGCCGCGTTGCTTACCCAGGAATATTCCTGGATGAGGGCTTCAAGCGCGCGTGCATCTTTGTTATTAGACACCCCCACCACGCAATCATCTGCAAATGCCATCATCTTGACTGGGGTTTGGCCTGGCACATGGACCCCAGTGAGTTGGGCATTCACATTTTGCAGTAGTGGGTCAAGGCTGAAGTTGTATAAGAGTGGGCTAAGGGGGTCCCCTTGTCGCAGGCCCCTTTGAGGATGGACTACTTCTGTTAGGAAACCTGGGCCACGCACTGCCATTGTTGCAGATTCCATGAGCAGCATCACCCAGTTAATGAAGCGGGGAGGTAGGCGGAATTGTTAGAGTCAGGCCCTAAGGTATTCCCAGTTTACTCTATCATAGGCCTTTTGTTGGTCCAAGAATACAAGTGCCCCAGAGGCTGTGGACTGACACACATTAGCCACAGAGTGCACATTATCCCAAATTGACCTTCTGGGGATGAAACCAAATTATTCTGGGGAAATGGTGGCAGATGCTACAGTCCCTAAACGGTTAGCCATGATTTTGGTTAAAATTTTGGTGTCTGTGTTTGTTAGAGAAATGGGGCGCCAGTTGGCTAAGTCTAGCCTATCCCCTTTCTTGAAGAGTGTGACCGTAAAGGCCTCATGTCCTCCTGGTAGGAGGCGCGTTTCCAACAGGCTTTGGTTGAGTGAGGCAAGCAGCAATGGGGATATATATTTAAAATATTTTTGTAGAACTCATATGGAATGCCATCTGGGCCTGGGCATTCTTGGTTTGGTGCACCGCAAATGGTAGTCCATAATTCGTTTGGAGTAATTAAATTCATTATTTCCGGGTATCGGAAAATGGTGCGGATATGAGCTCAGTCAAGAAATTCTGCCATTTCGGCCGGTTGAATTGGTTTGTCTCAGTATAACTCGGAGTAATATCTTTGCGTTTTGATTGCCACTTCAGCCAGTGTGTCCACAATAGAATTATCCGATCTTTGCACCTGTGTGCAGGCCACGCTCTGGCATGGTGCAAAATTTTTTTTGAAGAAGTATGCGGTGCACTTGTTGCCTTTAGTGATGCATGTGGCCCTGTATTGGACACAAACCCAATGTTTGTGTTGCCTTTCAAGTGCATTGAGGTGGGTGGCTGCCTCCGCCCACTTCTGGCCCCATGCAGGGCTATATCCTGAGGCTGGAATGTTGGACTCCAAGTGGGCCAATTCTGCCAGCGTACATAATATAACCGCCGATGTGGCTCGTGAGCATCTGGATGAGAGATGGCGATAGTGGCAGATGGTGTCTTCTTTGAAAGTTGCCCATGTGGAAATGGGGTCCATGCAAAACGGTGCAACAAACAATTTTGCCAAAGTTGCCTCTTCCACCCACATGGAAAATCCTGGCGACGCGAGCTCTGGGGGCAGATTTTGCATCAATGTGGGGCCTTTGCAACTGTGACGGGTAAGTGGTATGTTATCGATACCAGTCGGTGGTCAGAGAATTCCATTTTTGTTGTTTTAAAGTGGGAGATATGGGGTTAGAATTTCGCCGGCACTAGAATAAGGTCAATGCGGGTCATAGACCTTAATTGGCCATTGTGGATGTGGGGACACATCATGTTTTCAAGCAGTGAGGCATGTCGCGGCAGCGCATCCATTAACCCAAGGGTGGCTTTTAGAACGCGTAGTTCTATGTGACCCTGTGGGGTGTGGGGTGAGGGTGGCCACCAGTCCATTGGTGAGGTTAGCTAACAGTTCATGTCACCAATTAGGAAAGTATTGGGGGGTAGCGGGAGGAATTTGACTGACAAGAAAAATTCCTGATGCTCATGTGCACCATTTGGGGCATAAATGTTGACAATTGTATGTGCAACATCAGCCCATGAGAAGGTGATAATGAGCACTCAGCCATTTAGGAATGTTTCTGAAGATGTAAATTTGAAAAAATTGTTTTTCTGAATTAGCACCCCACAGTGCTTCGACCAAAAGGATAGGGATGGTAGGAGCATTCTTTTCCAAGCTTCCTCGGAACCTTGTGGACAGTGGGACTCCTGGATGGCCAGGATATCCACAGGTAAATTGTTTTGTAAAAAACTCAGTTTCCTAGCCTGGGATAGGGAGGCCTTGAGTCTGGCGATATTCAGCATCCCTAGAGTGAAGGTTTCCCCTTTGCACCTTAGGTGCGAGGGGGTGGGCCCCTGGGTCCACCAGCCTCTTCTAGGCCCCACGGGCTTTCACAGCAGCGTGGGTATTAGCAGCAACGCTATCAGGGTTTTTATTAATTTTTGCAGAAAGAGTCGCATTGGCTTTGGCCTTTGCTTTTTGTTTTCCCAACGTCAGGCAAATTTTTTGCGGTGCGGATAAGTTTGGTGCACCGTCAAGTGGGGCAAAAAATTTTTTTTGGTTGGGATAGGTCCCAAGTCAGTTTTGACCGGGGCTTGGGTGCAGCAATTGGGTGAGATAGAATCTCCCATTGGATCCTCAGATTGAGTGGCCCATTCAGCATGGGCCTCCCAATCTGATTGGGTGATGGATTCCCGAGTTGCTTCCACTGCAAAGGTCTCCATGTCCTCCTGGCGTTGTGAGTGTGGGATGGTGGTGGTGGCCTTGGCTGCTTCCTTGGCTGTGGTCCTATGGGCCTGCTTAGCCTTCTTCCACTCCTGCGGGGAGATGGGCTTTACCAATAGGTAGCAGCCTTGTGCTCCCCACAGGAAAGCCTCCTTGGTGCTTGCGGTTGGTTTGCAGTGCGCCTCTCCGCTGGCCATGGCTGCTGAGGGGTGCTCTTGGAATGTGACACCCTCTTTGATGGGGCATGCATGTGCCTTATGGCTGAACGTGTCACAGTGGGTGCAAATGGGGGGCGCGCTGTCCACGGTTACCCGGAATGGGTGGGTGGTGTGCCCTGCGATGTCAATAAAGGTGGAGTGCGTGATCTGGGTTAGGTCCTTCATGATCTCCTCAGTTGGGGTCAGAACTGCGATGGCTTTGCCAGTGCACAGGTGTGGCATCAGTGTGAAATGTTGCATTTCAAAAGATTATATTTTGCTGTATATGGTGAGACCATCTTTCAGGTGTTGCTCCAAAATGTCACGTTTTACCATAGTAGGTAAAAAGTCAAATGTGAGGAAAATTTGGTTTGATTTTGTCTATCTGGTGCATTTAGTTTCAATGACCCATTGCCCTTCGGGGAGGTCAACCACTATGCACACCGCTGCAGCCTTGTCTGCTGCTATTTTGCTTTCAAAACCTAGGTCCAGCCAACCGTGCAACATGGAGTGAGGTGCAACATACACTGCAGTCGGGAAAATTTTGTGTATATCTTCACAAAATTTTTCCCATAGGGCTGTTTTTTGGATGTCCAGATACACACAGACTCCAAATTCCACCGACAAAAGTGGCTGGGAATGTGGCGTGTTGATGTACTGGTTACATTGTGCTTGCCACACAAGTATCTCTGAGAAAATTGTGACCGCCAGTTTTTTTAGATTTTTTTCTATTCTGCCAGATTCTCCAGGGTGTTTTCGAACGTTAGAGGCCACAGGCCTTCCGCCTGCTCCTCTTGCCTTGCTTGCCCAACTGCTCCCAGACATGGGTGCAGACTAATCCCCTCTATGAGATTATCAAACTAGATTTAGTCTTGAATTGAATGGGTTGCAAAAGTGTTTGCAACAAGAAAGAAAAGTTTTAATGCTACCTAATTTAATCTAAAATAAATAAATTTGAATCTATCTACCATCTACTTACCTGCTGTCATATACAGTTTTAGTTAGGCTAATCCAACCATTACTAGAGTAATCTAACCATCTCAGGTATTATTCTTTTAAAAGTTAAATGACAAAACACAATGATAGTATCCTATCATAACAGTAGATAAATTGTTAAGAAAGTCTCAAACAACCTTCAGCTGTAAGGTATATATCATACACTTAAGTTTTTTACCATAAGGAAAACTTGAATCATTTTTTTTGTTCACGCATAACTCTGAAACTACAGGACCAATTTGGATGCCCTTATTTTTTAAAAATGATTAAAGTTTTACCTTATGTAAAAAACTTAAGTGTATGATATATGCCTTATAGCTGAAGGTTGTTTGATACTTTCTTAACAATTTATCTACTGTTATGATAGGATACTATCATTGTGTTTTGTCATTTAACTTTTAAAAGAATAATACCTGAGATGGTTTGATTACTTTAGTAATAGTTGGATTAGCCTAACTAAAACTGTATATGACAGCAGGTAAGTAGCTGGTAGATAGATTCAAATTTATTTAATTTAGATTAAATTAGGTAGCATTTTAGTTGTGTGGTTTAGGAAACCATCTTATATATAAATCATTATAAATGCATGTTTATTTCAACACCTACTTCTAGACTATTTACCAATATCAGATAAACTTGACACAAATATTCTATGAAATATATATACAATTGTTCAGTTGACTTGATTATTCTAATGTTTCAGGTATAAGGTTGCAGTTTTTACTTATTTAGTTTTAACATTTAGTTGATTTTATCAGTCAATTATATGATAAACTTTCAGATATCTATCTATATCACCTCATTTTTTTATTTGGTTTATTTAATTAGCTAATCTATAGTAAATTTACTGATTGCCATCTACAATGATTTATTTTAGATCTAGCTGATTTAATTGTCAACCTATACTAAATTTACTGATTGTCATCTACAATAATTCATTTTATTTCTAATTGATTTTATTGGTCAAACTATGCAAAAACAATCCACACCCATAATCATTTAAGCTCGTCAAGTATGATCTCATACTTTGAACTTACCCCCCAGCCATAGGACATATATCATATCAATATATATAATATCGATCGGTTGATTTAATTGGCCAATCTATAATAAAATTACTAATCGCCATCTACAATAATTCATTTTATTTCTAATTGATTTTATTGGTCAAACTATGCAAAAACAATCCACACCCATAATCATTTAAGCTCGTCAGGTATGATCTCATACTTTGAACTTACCCCCCAGCCATAGGACATATATCATGTCAAAAACAAAATATATACAGGTCGAATTGAGAACCTCCTTCTTTCTCAAAGTCGGTTAATAAAATTTGCCGAACGTAATTATCCTATCATGACGTGAGTGGGATGAGATGTGAAGTTAGAATCCACCCGTTTAAAGCGCCTGAAACTGACCCGTCGCATGTAGACCGTCAATTAATTTACGGTAATGTGTACCGTTTAATGATACTTTCTCCTAGCTTGGCTTGAAATGAGATTTAGCGAGCTGATGAAGGCAAATTGGCAAGGCAACCCAAGGTTCGTTTTAAGTAGATTGTAGATTAATAAGGAAAATCCAACGTATGATTTTTAATCGATACCATTTTATTCAATCGGAGAATTGGCTCACAAGGAGAAACTCTACTGGCTCAGCTTGTGGATATTAAAGCTCAAAAATAAATTATTGGCTATTGAATTGGGGTATATTAATTTGTCAACTGATAGTGATTGTAATCTTACGATACATACATGATGTGAACTGTGAGCTGACCTTTGTCCATTGCATCATTATTGACCAATAAAATAAGCGCGTTAAGCATACAGGCGGTCGAATTGAATTAGAGTCGGTGTGGTAGCGTCATGGTGCGGTTGCGGAACGATTGAAAATTAAGCTTGTCGTCGTGCCTGATAGGAGCAATGATTAGCTTTATCATTTTAATATCCTGTATTTTATTGGCTAATTGCTAGCAGATAAAAAAAGAATAGGGCCGAGAAGTAAAATAAAGGGCGATGCCCTTGAGCCTCAAGATGGTTCAAGTGATTGACAGTTGAGATAGGCAGTTTGGCCTCAGCTTATGGCCCAAGTGCAGTCGCTCTTGTCTCGTCGCGAGTGGATGCCTGCCGCTCAGACCAACTCTAATTCCAACCAACTTTCACCTCGCGTTAATCTCTCTTCTTCATGCATCCTATTGAAGGACCACGCCCCATCTGCTGCGGAGCCGTGTCTTGATACCGCTATTGGCCAATTGGACTGTCATCCGAGGCCGCTAGTCCTGCTGGTGCCTTGCAGAGCATTGTCGGCTCCTCCCATGAGAACGTCTCCGTATTAAGCCCACCCCTTAAAGGAATGCATGGCTCTGAGTCGCGAGTATCCTCATTTAAACCTCCCTCACTTGACGAAATCAAGCTTCCACCTTCCGCTCTTCCCGCAAACCAGGATCGTCGACATTCGATTCTGCACGACATCTTTGTTCCCATCCGCCGTATCTTCCATGACCAAGCTAGGCCTGTCGGAAAGCAACCCATAAAATCTTTTCTGGAGCTTCCGGAATCTGAGTCGCCAAATTTATCGCGGGCCTCTTCCATAAAGGAAAAATATGGCTGTACTCGTCAGGTGATCGGAAGAGGGAGTGGTGGGACAGTACGCTTAGTCCAGAAGCCTCAAGGGAAGCTCTTTGCCGTTAAGGAGTTTCGCCTCAAGCGCGATACCGAGACCCGCCGCGAATACCTCAAGAGGCTTACCAGCGAGTTCTGCATTTCTTCATCTCTGCACCATGACAATGTCATCCAGACCTTGGACCTTGTGTTTGAAGATGACCGCGTTTATGAGATCATGGAATATTGCCCCCATCAGTTATACCGCATCGCCGAGCGCGGCGTAATGTCCGCTGAGGAGGTGGATTGCTGCTTCGCACAGATGGTGCAAGCCATCTCATACCTTCAGTCCATGGGGATCGCTCACCGTGACCTAAAGCCAGAAAATTTTGTACTGGATGACCATGGCATCCTGAAGCTGATTGACTTTGGCTGTTCGGTGGTCTATCGCACGGCGTTCGAACCCAAGGACAAGTTTCTGGCCATCTCGGGGTTGGCGGGTAGCGAGCCTTATATGCCCCCGGAGGTCTTTAGCGAGGAGGCTTATGACCCCCGCGCCGTAGATCTTTGGTCGCTCGGCATCGTGTATTTTGCGATTGCCACCCAACAGCTCCCCTGGCGGATCGCCCTGGTCCGCGACCAGCACTATCGCCGCTTTATCGAGTGCCCCGCCTACCCCGAAAAGATGATGGCGTGCCTATTGACGGCTAGCCTTCGCCCCATCATTTTGGGGTTGTTGACCCCCGATCCCTCGCGCCGGCTTACCGTCGCCCAGGTCGTGGCACATCCGGCGCTCCAAGCCATCTCTCGCTGCACACCCGACCACGCCTCCCCAACCCACTACCACCATCTCACTTACGGTCTTTAATGGTCCCGCTTATTCCCACATTCACCTTGCTCGACCCTCCGCTTCAAGTATGCACTTGGGAAATCTCAACTGGGGTTATTTGCTAGAGCTCAAAAGCACCAATAAATTTATTACCGATCCCGTTTATAGGATTTCAAGGTTTATAATTTTAGGACCGGGCAGAATAAACGCATAGTTTAGTAGCTGTAAATAATAGCTTATGCGCATCCGATCAAGGTCTCTCCCTGAGCCTTCAAAGTTTTCATACCGCTTCAAAAGCTGGTTTATTTACGTTCGATAGGACTCGCCATCAACTAAGTGGTCAACTCAGGTAAATTAGTTTCACACTTAAACGAGATTGATCAGTAGCGGCCTGGTGTTCGCTTTAGAGCGGTGGTTTTAATAATAGGGGTTACCCTTGCAAAAGTTGGGACCCATTATAAATTTATATCAAACTAGTTTACTAACTAGCGCCAACCCCCATGCTACTAGGTCAGATGGGCCGATGCCACCCGAGCCAAGGGATCAATTGTAGAACCATCCAAAACCTGTATAGCGGCCATCAAAGTTGGACCCCTCATCTACCTTAGAAATAGCGCATAAGGCTTCCCGTATGGTTTAACGTTTGGGTACGGTACAGTGATCTTTGGAGGAAGTTGGCGGAGGATATAATTTCTCTTTCCAATACGAACACCTTACCAAAAGTTTAAAGTTCGAAATAAGATGGGTAGACGCTGAAGGTAACTATTATGCACCTTGAGAAAGATTCTATACGTGCTTACTTGATATCTATCGATACATGAAGTGCTTTAACTTAGTAAAAGTAAAGCACTAGATGATAAGGAATCAAGGTGCTACCCCTTAGATATCATGACATCCAACACTTTTATGGCCTCCAGATGGTATAGTAGTTGATAGATTATAAAGGCTGGATTATAAGATATCTCACCATGCTGCCTTTTTTACCAAAGATGGTTATATATAAGTGAATTAGGGGTAGCTGTAAGGTTAAAGGTTTGCACTGAGGTGGTTGGGAAGCCATAAACTGTATTGCAGTACAGAGACAGCTGAGAAAGGTTAGGCTGGGCTCCCAATTGGGGTGCGTGAACACCCAGTGGAGAGCCCAGAATGCCAGGGGCACAGTGGTCTAAATGACTTGGAGGAGTGGTGTTCCAGCTTGAATGTGAGGAAGGTAAAGGTTCAATAATATACTGAAGGCCCCTAAAGCAAACCCAATAGCCGTGATGGAGGCAACTGCAGGTCTCATGGGGGCAACCCCAAGGGTGGGTGAGGCAGGGAGGATGAAAACTCCTCAGGGTTCCACAGTTGAGGACATCAATTTTTATAAATGAGTGTCACAGATTGACATGGGTCATTTCAGGTTCTGCTGCAAGTTCAGCAGCGGAAATGGAGTGCAGAAGGGGTCCACACAGATAACTGGGGCAAAGAGCCAGGTTTGAGACAAATGGATATGTGATAGTGGCAGGAGGAGAGGACATGTCATCTGAAGTAAATTATTTTATGAGATTTATGATGATCTACCAGGTGGCAGAGTGATCACCTAGACAACCTAGTTGACAATCATCAGAACAGGTACTAGAGCTGCAGCACACTTTTCTGGATCAATTGGTGGAATTTGTCTAAAGTAGAAAAAACAGACAGAGTCAGAGACAGGCTGAGCAAGAATATGGGGTTTATTATCACAACTTGGTAAGAGAGTAACAATGAATCAATAACAGCCCCTGGGAGGGTCTGTTGCCTTATGAATTGGGGAAAACATTGGGGAGAGGCATTAAGAGATTGGTCCCTTGGGATTTAGCAGTGCACTCTGATTGGCTGGGGGAATGGTAGGCAGGGGGTACTTGAGACCCTGACAAAATCCAAATAAACTTTTGTAACCTTTTCCAAATTTTGGCACCAAGTCAGGTTGACAGTTCCAACCTGGGACCTGACCACTTAATTCAGGCTGCCCATGCATCATGAACTGCCTGAATCCATTCTGGAGGGTAGAGATAATTGGGATGACTCATTTAACAATTGGCCCGGAGCCCAAATTGTGGCCCAATTTGATTTTTCATCCCAAATAGCTTGGACCGGCTTCCCTGGCCCAGAATTGGAAACCTGGGCCTCAAAGCTAACTTGACCTCTTTTTATAAAATTTTGGCAAAAGTTGCCAGGGGTGGGGTGAGTCCCAGGGGCCTGCCTGTGGCCCCTGGACTGGGCAACCTCTCTACAGACCCCCTCTATTATCCCTAACAGAGTAGAGGGAGGACGAGGCAGGGATGATCCTTAGAGGGCAGAGCAGTAACCCAGCACTCATCCACCACATGAGCCAAGTTACTTAACTGTGACAGGGGGTCTACCTAGGGCTTTGGATCCCTTTTTTCTCCTAAAGGGATGCTGAGCCCTGTATAGGCACATAGTCTGAGCTACAGGACTTACATACAGAGTCAAGGATAGAAGTGATTCCCATGTGAAACTACATTTTAAAAATTCACTCACTATCTGACCCAGAATACCAGTTCAATATATATAAGCCCCAAGCGTTATAAGCACAGGCAACCAAAATGTATCCAGTTTGGTTATGGGGTAACTTAATCTGCCCCTCTAAGAATATCCTTAGAAAGGACAGATAACTAGCCCTACATTTACATAGAGAGAAATTCCTTCACAGGAGTAGGCTGTAATAGAAAACTGAGCGCAGGGGGCTATAAAAGTTAAAAGCACCGGGCATAAGGTGCCAAAACAAGGCAATGTGGCCCAGCAAAAAAGAAGCAACCTCCGAGGTAGTCTCAGTTATGTTTCCAGATCAATTTCTTATATAAAATGCACATCAAACTAATGACAACCATCAGGGACATGAGTCCATAAGAGCTTGGGTAGATAGTGGAAGGACTGTGGTGGAATGCAGCAAAATAAGATGTGGCAGAATCAGCGGTCTAGCCTTTGGCTGTAATGGTCAGGTGAATCCATTGTTAAATTTTTAAGTCAAAATTCAAAAATCAAACTTGAGTCAGAATGCTTTTTGAGTTTTTTCAGTTGAGGTAGGCTCAGCACTGGGCTGTGACCCTATTTAGCTATTCTTAAGCTTTTATGAGCCTAAAGAATATTGCATGATGGCTTACCAGAAGGGTGACCTTAAAATTCAAGCCTGTGAAATTTATTGAACTTGTTCAGAATCCTCTCACTCCATCTAGATTCCAACTCATGAGCAGGCTTCTCTGGTGGCCTCAGGCTTCCCTTGCCTTGTCTTAACTAGTTTCCAAGGTGCATCAAGTTTTTGTCACCTTAACAAAAATCATGAGTTTTTGGGGCTTGATCTCCCTCAGATGCTTTGTCCTTTCCTTGTTGTGTTTGTGGCACCTTATTGGGATTAAATTAATCTGCATATTTTCACCTTATGAATAAATAAAACAAGGCTAATTCTGGGGTCATAATTCTCACTTTCCTGTTTCAACTTTTCCTTGCTTCAAGTTTCCCTAAATACAGCTTGAATCGGTCAGTTTATGAGGTATCAACACTTACTTTGAGAGTCAACCTCACTTAGACCTTGTTTCAGCATCAAATTTAAGTGTCAATCCTAAGGCAAGGTGACAATTGATAAGCTGGGACACTTTTGATCATTACAGCGGCATGTTGGGCAGGTTTGCACTCAAGATGAGGGTTAGACCAGAGCAGAAAAAGAGTCTGGCCCTCTATACATTTTCAACTAAAGTTTTTTTAATAAAATTATATAGAAAAAGTATAGGAAAACTTCAGCAAACAATCACTTAAACTTTATTAAAATTTAACTGTTTAACTGAGAAAAGCAAAGATCATCACAGCTTATACAAAAATTAAAGGGAAGATTTTTTAGGGTTTCAAGGTGATTAAAAAACCCAATCTGACTGTATTATATTCGTTTTTAGCAAAATCAAAATTTTTCAAATTTGGACAAATTCCATAACTTTGTAACGCGTGATTTTCTAAATTTTGGGGTCAATTTCTGCCTCTTCAGAGCCGTTTCCCTCAGCCCTGGCTGGCAAGGTTAGAACCCATTCCTAGCCAATTACCTTGGAGAGGTCATCGGTTAACTTTAAGGTTCTGGACTTGACTCCAAGGGCCTATTGAACTTAGTTTTAGTGGGGCGTTCAACACCAGGAAATATGGCACTAACTGTGACATCACCCTCTGCTCTTGGAAGGGGTTCCACGCTGCCAGAGGGGACATTAGACAAAGCAAAGTTCTTGTGGGGGTAAGTAGCTTCATGGAAGCCAAGGAGGCTTGGGTGGCAGGGCCTACAGCATTGGGGAACCTAGCATGGAAGTCATGGACTAGGCTCTAAGCGTTGGCCATGTCTCAATGGGATACCCAGCTGTCCTCAATCTCATCATGACCTTTCCAGGACACCAGATACTGTAGGCGGCGTCAGGTAGGCGGAAAGCAAGAACAGCATAGATCTCATATTTGGGGTTCATCATCTAATTTGTTAGGCTCAGGGTAAGGAGGCCTAGGACCATCAAAGGGGGTCAGAAGGCACTCATGTAGGGCGCTGAACACTTTGGTGGAGGGGGTATGTCAGCCATAGTAAGCCAATAATCTAACCTTAAAGATAATCTTGAAGGGTCCAACACTCTTAGGGCCTAACTTAGGGCTGTAATTGCTTCAGGTGGAGGTTCTTGGCTTTGACCATGACCAAGTTGCCTGGCTTGTACTCAGGGCCTTCATGGCACTTGAAGTCAACATATGCTTTGTAGATCCCCAAATCAACAAGAAAATCCTTCAATGCCTGGTGTATGTCTCTATGCTCTTTAGAGCACTCATTGGAAGCAACAATGGTAAACTCAATTTGTGGACTTAAGTTGTAGCTGGGGCTGTACCCATAGTTTGCAAAAATGAGGATGTGTCTGTAGAGGTATGAGTAAGATTATTATAGGAAAATTGCGCCAGCAGAAGGTGAAGGGCCAAGTTTTTCTGTTCAGAGTTGGAATAACTATGCAAAAATTTCTACAGACCTTGGTTTAACCTCTCCATCTGCCCATCTGACCGGGGGTGGAAGGCCGTGAAGCAGCAGGGGCGGATGCCTAAGATGAACAGCAGAGCTTCTCAGAATTGGGCCATGAATTGTGGGATGCAATCATTAATAATCTAATTGGGGAGGCCTTGTAGGCAAAAAACGTGGCCTACAAAGAGGAGGGCAGTCTGAACTGAGGTAATTGTGATATTTCAAAGGAGAAAATGGGCCTTCTTTGTAAAGAAGTCAGCCACAACCATTACAGCATCATAACCCTGGGACAAGGGGAGTTTCATGACAAAATTGACAGTCACTGAAGCCCAAGGGCTCGCTACAGCTTAGAGCGGAACAAGCAGCTGAGTGCTCTGAGAAAACTAGGTTTTGACTGGTTACAGGTCAGAAAGAACTTTGCAAATTTGGTCACATCTGTGGCGATGCTTTTCAACTGTAGGAGCAGCGGACAAAATCAAGCGTCTTGTCCTTTCCAGGGTGTCCTGAAGTTGGAGGGTCAAGAACTTTACAAATCACCTCCTCTCTCAGGGTTAGGTGGTACCTACCACTTGCTTTGATGGAGGATGACCTCATCTAGCAACTATAAACTTTGTTAAGGGGTTTGCCATTCCTCTGGCAGGCCTGCTTAATCTTTTTATAATCAGCGACAAGGGTTGGGGCAACCTAAAGCGGGCAGGGGTTTCAGCATCCACATCCAAAGGTTCCATCATAAGCAGAGTGGGGGAATTGGCCAGTGGGCTCTCCTTAACCTGTTCCAGATTGATCAACACCTGGTTATTATAAGCGTCAACAAGTGCCAGGTCAGGCGCAAAGGCAGGTTTCCAGGATAGGGCATCTGGTGACAGGTTTTTAGTACCCTTAATGAGATCATATTGAAAATTGAACGCTGACAGTAATCTCTAACCTAGACTGTCGTGGGGCAGCTTCTGTGTGGGCGTGGTAGTACATCAATGCCTTGTGGTCATTGAGGACAGTAAAAGACCACTTTAAATCATGCAAATGGTGGTGCCAGTGCTATACCACTAAAACAACAGCAAGGAGTTCCTTATCATAGTTAGTGTGGTTGGATTTCGCCAGAGTCATTTTCTTAGAAAAAATAAGCAACAGGCCGTTCCACTTCATCCTCCCCTCCTGCAACAGAGCAGCTCCCACCACAAAGTTTAAAGTGTCAGTGGCGACAATAAAGGAACGGCTGGGGTCTTCATATGCTAACATCTGGATGGAAAAAAGTATGAACTTAAAGTTATGGAACACGGTGTTGCATTCTTTAATACAACTGAAAATCTTCTTCCCTGAGGTGTAGAGAGGGGTGGCAACATCTGAGAGCTGGAGTGAACTTTGAGGAAATTACACGTTCCAAGGAAACTGCGTGACTTTGTGAGAGATAGAGTATCCTAATAACGGATGTCTGCTTTATTATCTGGGGCAATCATGTGGCAGTGGTATAATATTAAGTTTCCTAGAAACTCAACCTTAGACTGTAAGAACTCGCACTTGCTTGTTTTAATAGTGAGGTTCAACTGTGCAAGTTTCTCCATGACTGATAAGTTGGTGGTGTGAGATTCTGCATCTGGGGAGAAGACTAGAATTTCATCCATGTATGTGATCGCGCAGGCCCCCATAAGGTCTCCCAAGACAACATCAATGATTCTCTGAAAGCAGGCGGTAACGTTAGACAAACCAAAAAGCATGATCCTGACATGCTAGATGCCTTTCTGAGTATGAAAAGCGGTCAACCACTCATAGCCTTCTTTAATGAGGATCTGGTTGAAGGCATTAAGGCAACCCAGCTTTCTGAACACTCTAGCTTTCAACACGTAGCAGGCAATCTATTGCTCTAAAGGGAGCGGATGGGGTCAGATATTGTCACTTTGGGAAGATTGCATAATCAACGCAGGGACTGAGGGAACTATCAGGCTTTTCTACAGACATGAGGGGGAGCACACCGGCGAGAATTTCTTAAAAATTTTGAACCTTTGAGTGCATTTCTTCAACCTAAACTTCCAAGGAGGCCTCCTCTAAAAGGATATGGTATAAATGAGAGAGAATATCTTGAAGAGGTTAATGGTCAACTTGAACTCAAAGTCAAACTTGGTGTGCTCAGGGAGTGGGTGGGCCTTAGATGGATAAAACAGGTACGCATATCCGCGTATGCATTCAGGAAGGATAAGTGTTGGGGTCAGGGTGACAATCAGTTGAATATAGGCTAGGACTACCTTAGGAGAGGGGCCCACTTTCTAGGGAGCGCCATTGTACTTTCATCCAGGCAAGGAATGGTAACCGTGACTCTTCCAAGGAACTTAACATGCATGGTAGAGTCCATGAGGTTGGTGAAGATGTCAAACTGTCGCCACCAACCAACAACCAGAATAATGGGGTACAGTAGGTTTTTAATCAAGGAGAAGCTTTCCAAAAAGTACCCATCGCCTGCAACAAAAGTAACAGGTGATAGTAAATGGTAGCTCATAATGGTTTGAGTTGCAACACCTTTTACAAAATGACCACCACCCAGTGGTAGGTCCAGGGCCTCCGCCAGCACTTGATGGATGAAGTTTTCAGTAGCGCCAATGTCCACCCAAGTGAGCGCTTGGAAATCTTCCTTGCAGAGGAGAAGGCAGCCATGAATGAGTACGCAAAGGAAGATTTACCTTCTATGGATCCAAGGAAAGATAGGATGGTTCCAAGCCCAGAGGGTGGAACGCAAGTGAGAGTATCCCCTAAAGATTAAACAGCATATGACTTCACATTCTTAGTAAGTTGCCCATGTGATTTAAATGGAGTAGGGATAGCTTAGTGCTCTATGTTTGGCGTTAGGGAGATCATTATAGCATAAGACTATATCACTAAGGACGGCCAAGCTTTTAATGGAGTCAGCAAAGGATATTTTCTCTTCAATCATTTTTTCATGGATATCTACCTGTTTCTGGATAGGGTCCGGCAAGAACAGTGAATCTGGAGTAATAGGGAAGATTTGTTTAACCAGAAAAACTGGGATGATGGGTTGGGCATGAGGCATAGGTTATAAAACAGCAACAGCGTGTCCTTGGCTAGAATGAAGTGAATGCTCTGAAAAAAACGGGTTAGACTTACTATCCCCTCTACTTTTGTGGGCAAAAGTGGGGGTCTCCATGATGCGCAGTGGTGCATGTCCAGTAGTGAGGAGACCCCCACCTATGATGGAGGTTTCAGTATCACCTTCTAGAGAGCTCAGAGCTGGTTCTAAAAGTACTGGGAGAGTACAAAGGGTGATATTCTATGGTCAGGTTGGAGGTGTACTTAACAGCTAGGGCCTCATCCAGATATGTCACCATGGGATCTGAAACTTGACTGATGTCAGGTGTACCAATATAGGTGCCCTGATGGTGCACCACAGAGATGAAGTTATCAAGTTCCAAGATATGAAGTTCCACAGTAAAGTTAGGCTTGGCAACACAAATGTTGCTGGGCAACAGGGACGCAAGGATGGAGCACGTCCCAGATAATGAGGGGGAGGGTTATCCCATATGCTAAAGGTAGCATAAGTGTTATCTAGAGGAATTGTGGATGAGGGCATTCTGAACTTTTTAAGAGGTACAACCTTAATGCCTTCTTTTTGAACATGCACACGTACTGTGTCATAATGAGGTCTCCTTGGGACAAGTGGATAATTGGGTTATAGTCCTCAAATTTGGCAGGGGGAAACTTGTGGGTCTTGACAAAGTTTTCCAATGCTAGAAGGGATTTAAGGAGAGATCTATTATTCTCACCAGCGGGGAGAAACCATTGTGAGCTCCCTCTGAAATCTCATGAGGCAGAAGGTGAAAAGGAGGACGTCAGCTAAGTCCTTGCCTTGAGAGTTATAGTGGTCCCTAAAGTTAGACAACGTGTTTAAGATTTCCTTTTTATTTTTTTGAATCGTATATATGGGGAAGGTTAGGCTGATAATGGCAGGTACTGCACAAAGTATGAACTTCATTACTGAGGAGAGCCTCGCAACACCCTCATCACACCCTTTGAATAAGGTAACAAGCAAGGTAAGGAGGGATACAACAGTACCAGCCTAGGAACTGCTTCAAAAGGGGACAACTCTGAGAGGGTTGGGATAGCTCTAGCCACCCAAAAGTAGAAGAAGCTTGCAATAAAATTGAGGCTTTTGTCAGATAATATGACAAGAAGTGAACACGGGAGGTCACAGGAGGAAAAGAAACAGACATAAGGTGTCAAAACAAGGCAAAGTGGCCCAGCAAAAGGAAGCAACGTCCAGTGTGATCTCAGTTATGTTTCCAAATGAAATGTTTTATAATACGCAAACCAAACTGATGACAACTATCAATGACATGAGTACCTGAGAGCTTGGGTAGATAGAGGAAGGAATGTGGTGGAACTTGGTGAAAATAAGATGTGGCGGAATAAGAGGAATATTTCATGGCGTGGTGGGCAGTTTTGCACCCAAGATGAAGGTTAGACCAGAGTGAGAAAAGGAGTCTGGACATTGCGACAGTTTCAACTAAGGTCTTCTTAATAAAAATAAAAAGAAAAGTATATGAAACTTCAGCAAATAATCCCTGAACTATAAAGCTTAACTGTTTATCTGATAAAAGCAAAGACTTTCTTGGCTTGGGCCTAAAATTAAAGGGAAGATTCATGATAATTTCAAAGCATTTAACAAAGCCTGATCAAAACTATGAGATTTCACTTTTTTGTGATTTTGAAATTTTACATCTTTGGCCAAATTTTGTAACTTATAACGCGCGTTTTTCAGATTTTGGGGTCAATTTACGCCGGATAGACTCTAGAGAGCCGTTTTACTTCATCCCTGGCTGACAAAGCCAGAAATATATCTCCAGTTAATGAGTGCGGAGAGGTCATCAGTTACCTTTAAGGGTCCTGGTCTTTAATCCATGGGCCTATTGGACTTAGCTTTAGTGGGGCGTTCACACCAGGAAATATGGCACTAACTGTGACGTAGGAAGGGGCCCAAACCCCATTAGAGCCCCTCTAGTATAGTGATCTAGCTCATGTGGTAGATGAGTGGTGAGTTACTGTTCATGCTCCAAAAGAAACTCTCTCTGCCCCATATTCAATCTTCTGATCTGTTAAAATGATTGAAGGGGTGTGCAGTAAGGTAGTTCAGTTCAGGGCTCTTTAGCATCACCCTCCAGGCTCACTCCAAGGGTGGCCTGGTCACCAATGATACCCAAGGAGTCCCCCACCTCACTCAAATCCATATATATGCCCAAACCCGCCTAATTAGTCAGATTGGGTTTCTATTAATGATTCAGATCACTGATTATACATACAGATCACAAATATATGATGGAAATTCATAAGGATTTTAATATCGAGAAATCAGGTCTTGTGGAACTGGGGTTGTAAATAACCCGCCTGGCAGATTTTTGATCATTTTTTATCAGTAGAGCACTCGGTTTGTCCTAAATTTAATGGACAGGAAGCAAAAACTTTTATGACGTCATCTGAAACCATTTACCTTACTAAACTCTATTGTTAAAAGCCAGGGGAGGATACCCCAGTGTTAGAATATGGACCTCTATCACTGCCTCACTGAGTTTGATTCTGGTTCAGGAACTTTGGGTAGGGGACAATTATGACTGTGTTGGCGTTGCACACCAATGCCCTGAATAAAGATAGAAACTAGCAAAGGCGGTCCATGGAGTTCCTGGCCTATCATACACGCGCATGGAGGGTTTCCAGATTTTATCCTCCTTTTCCATTCATTTGATTCCCCATTAATCAGTGCAGTATTGTCTTTAGATTGGCCCATCTCAAATAAAATATATTGTTAAAATCCTAGGATGACGTTTAGGGTATCTAGAAAGAGGCTCCATCATAAACACTTCACGCTCTTTTCCCCTCTACCACATAGGCAACCACCCTCTTTAGGGTAGGTTGCCAGTTTATTCTTTAGCCTTTCTTCCTATGGGTTCACTTAAAAAACAAACATCTTGTGTTGAACCCTTTGTCACAGAATCTGCTTCCACATCATCTCACTGATTTTTGTTAAAATCCTCCAGCAATGCATGCCGCCATGCACAAAATTAATTTTGTAAATTACCAAGTAGACATCTCTATCTGAGGATCCATCATCGCTCCCTGCCCTCCATGAAATAGTGGTCGCTTACTTCCACAATTATAACTGCTGATCTGCTGTTCACGTCACGGAGATCATTATACACCTTTTCCTAACCCAATCTGCTCCATTTTAGGCACAAACTGCGCCATTTTGGTAGCAATCTGTATTAAGATATTTATTAAAATGATCCACCTTAGTAAAACATAATATCAAACAGCTTCAATCCTTTGAGATGTTGCCACCCTCTCTGCCTCTCCCACCCTTGGGGATTGCCCCAGTAAAACCTGCAATTGCCCCCACTGCTGCCTTCTGGATTGTTGTAGGAGCCTCTGGTATGTTGTTTGGACAATTTTTCCCCCAATTAAACCTTAGGAAATAGCTCCTAAAGTTATTAGAGAAGCTGAGCTTATGGCATTCTGTACTATAAACTGGCCACTGTCAAACCCATTAATATGGACGGTCCTCTCCAAATTAGCTGTTGCCCTGACAGCCTTGGCACCTATCCCTAAAATTTTCAAGCTGCACCTCAAAGATTATAGATGGGTTGGTATTCCTATAAGGTGCTGTCAGTTTTTCATCCCCTATTTGATTTCATGCAGAGTAAATTTACCTCCATCTATACTCTTCTCTAGTTCTAGGTCTCTAGAGGTTATAGCTGGTCATCTCTAAAATGCTTGTAGTTGAAGCCTTGCATCCCTATAGAAACCTTGTCACATATCATATTATCTTACTAGTCTATAAAGCATAGACATCTCCAATCTCCTCCTTCCATACAATTTATATTTGGTTGGTATCCCTCCAATGTTAAATACAATTTGCCTAGGTCAGTCTCACCTCTCAACTCCCAATATATCCCTTTAAAGAGAGAGTTGTACACCCAAATCAAAAGCTATTATTTTTTGAAAATATATCTAATCTTCTTGTCACTTCATGAAGAAGCCATTATCACTTTTTTAGTATGGGTTAAATAAAATACCAATATATCTGATCCTACATTCTTTTCATTTAAGTCTTTAGGGATGAGTGGCCTTCCTAGCTAAAAGGGCCCAAAAATAGGAATATCTCTAATTTATCTAAAGTTTTTATAATTTCAGTTTGGTATCAACTTCAGTAGTGTACAATTGGGCCTCCCAAGGGCTCAATTGCCATCTGAAAATCAATCCTAGACAAAATAAAGTTGCTTAAATTGATTAGCAGAAAATATAAGTGTTCATACTGAGTTCCATTTGTGTGAGGTAAGGCTGTGTCCCACTGGGCAAGGTGAAGTGAGCTGCCCATGCTTACCCCAGCCTCTAACTACCAGGCGGGGAAATTCTCAATAAATTTATTAGTTGGTGATTATGAATGGGCCCAACATTAGGTCAAGATATAATGCAGTGGCAATAGATGTTCCTGGCTTAAAGTCACTTATGCACCATAAGGAGCATCTTTCTGCTCCATTTGCATCTTGCATTAGCTAGAGTTGTGGGAGGGGTGAATAAACCTCAAAAATAGTCTCTTGTCACCTATTGCTGCTTTAAAGTATGCACTGCTCTTTTTAAGATATTTGGGAACTGGTAATTGTTGGGATTCCTACTAAAATTGGAGATTTGGACGAGGCAAATAATGGAATTGAACCCAAGCCATCAAAATTATTGGGGATAATCCCCAACTAATTTTAAGCCCTAAAATCGGGGTTCAAACCCAATTTATGTGGTGAATGAATCCCAATTAGGTAATGAGAGATAGACCTTGGCTAAGTATACAAGGAGATGGACCAGTTAACTTCCCTGATCTCCCTTATAATTTAATTTCTAAGCAACTAAAGATTTCTTTTCCTCCTTTCTCAATTTATAAAGTTAAACTTGGTATATTTTATTTTGGAATTGCCTCACCAGACTAAGTATCTGTTATAAGACTTCTTGACCAAAAGAAACACAAAGATATTTTAACACCCTCAAGATTTGGGTCCTCTGGCTAAAATTTATCAAGGGATACGTGGTAATGCACCCATTATCCCAACAGGCATTATGCTGAGGGTTACTAGGCACCCACCATCCCATTTTAATATTGAAACTATAAACCAATGTCATCTTTAAATAAGAGATAAGTAAATAAAAGCTAGTGAATCAGATGTTTATCTTGGAGGGGGATATAGTGCAAGTCATTAAAATGGGTGCAATGGAATTACTGCTCCAATATTAAAAATGAACCAAAGATTTAAGATGATTGAAATATATAGGTGTGGCAAACTAATTAATCTTAGCATTACTTAAGAAAATAAAAGAAAAAATTATAAAAGCTTTTAAATTTTACAGTTATTAAAATTCTCTTAGATTTCCCCAATGGGGACTCAGATTGCAACTGTCATGTCTCATGACATAATTATAGCTGAATAAGTCCTAAAGTCAAGGAGGAAGTTGGTAAGGCCAAAATTATCAAGTTGGCCTTCCTTCTGATCCTAACATAATTTGTAACAATGCTAAATAAGGGCCAAGCATGGCTAGTTTGGTATAAAGGGGTTGAATGATGAGGTTGCCAGTGTTAATTAAATGATTTTGAAATTTATGAGTTATATGGTAACTAAAAAGGGTTGTTACTTTTGGTTAATCAAATGAGGTCAATTACAATTTGGAAATACAATATCACATAATTTGGCAAAATGAACTCCAATCCAATACTTGATTAGGCATACCTGAGCTATTAAACTACCATTGATGGTGGTCAGAACTTTCTCTAGATTTTGTTCATTGCCATGATGAAATGACCTTATCACATCCCCCTGTCTCCCTCATAGTTATTATTGTTATGCCAACTTTTTTTTGGTTAGCTCCTTTATTAAATTTATAATAAGAATTTTTGGTTTAACTTTAAGCTGGGCTAGCCCGTGAACCTCTATGAGAGGGTATCCAACAACTTTGGTCATTTTATAATCTTAGAGTTGTATACCAATTATATTCTGCCATTGGTGAGAGTCTGGACTAATAATATTTATAGCTCCCAAAGGGCTTGACCCCAATTTACAGCTGGTTTTGAAACTCTCAATGGAGTCCAAATAAGTAGTCACCTTATTGGGTTACCTAAGACTTTTTAATGATTTTATTTGTACTCTAACTGGACCATTTAGGCGTGGATACCATTTGTGGTTTCATGTTTCCTGACATTTTAGTAGTAAATTCCATAATAAACTGATTTGGGATATTACATCCCCTCTCCAGGAATAGGAGAACTACATACACTCTCCCCATATAAGTTGACCAGCTTTTATATCTATAATTACATGTTAATTTCCAAGTAGGAATCTCTCTGGGTGTTAACTGGGTGCATTGGCTGTCATCACGGTTATTATGCTTCTAACACTGTGTTTTTTCATTATACTTGCTGTATGTGTGGGCATTTTTCTCGCCACTGTCAACTATAGGTTCCTACCCTTCCTGCACATACCTGGCAGTTTTTTAACCTATGTGACTCTTCTGTCATTAATCTGAAACCAACCTCAGAGGTCTTTTCTAGAACCAATAAGGTGTGATAGCTTCTATTACTTTTGAAGCTTCAGGTTCTTTTTAAAGTTATTGTTTGACCTTTACAGTGCTGTCTTACTATGTCACCTCTTAAGCAATATGGCTGAACTGTTTTATGGGTTTCAGAGCTCTGAGACATTTATGAAAATCATTAAGATTAAAAACGCCTTTTTAATGCATTTCAACCTGACCTTTCTTCTTTCCAGAAGTTCTATAAGTGCTTCATCCTTCATCAGGCGGGCTGTCCATTGGAGGCCTATATACCATATTATGTGGTCAGGCCTAAGCCATACCTTTGTTTGACATCAAACAATCACCATTTTTCCATTTGACGCTTAACAGAAAGGAAAAGTACCCAATATGACTGTCTCCACATTTAACTCCAGTCTGGCAATTGCTAGACTCCTTGTTCATTTTCCCCACCCCATTTAGGTTAAGTCTATTCATTAGCTACGTATGTTTACTTCACAGAGACACCTATAATAAAATAATTAAAATCAGCACTTAACCTTTGGAATTGATGGAGATCTGCTCTGACACACCATTGTTCTTGGTGGACTCAGAAGGTCATCAAGGTCTAGCCTCATCTCATTAATCAAAGTCAAATTTTATAAAAGTGATGATCTAGAGCCCCTCTCTTGGAACAAAACAAACTTATCAAAATGGGGTCTTGCTGGTTTGGTGATATCAACTAACATTCACTGGAAATTAAATTGGTTTCAACCTCTGGAACCTAAACAGACTTTTTAACATATATATGATATAAATGATCTGTTCATCAGTCCTTGTGGGTCTAGCTCCCAACCTTGTATATATGACAACCTCTGAGAACCTTTAAGTCCAGGAGAGCACCCCTGTGCCTTGATTGCAAGGCATTCCTATTTCACACTAAAAAATGGCCAGGAAGGCAGCTGTCCTTCTTGTAACCCTGGCAATTAAGACCTTGTGGTGGATGAGAGGTGGGTGATGGCGTAACCCCTTAAGGTTGCAACCTTTCCACTATCTTATCATGCAAGAGCTGCTCCAGTGGTTCATGTGGGTGTGCATGGATGTGGCAGTGGCGAGAGGATGCTGCCAGAGAAAAAGTGTTGAGCATCCATCCTGGCAACACTTTTGAGTTCTTTCAAAGAGGTGAATAGTCTAAATAAATTGAGGGGTCCAACTTCATTGAGGCTGAGGTCATAAAACCCTTTGATACCAAGTGGGATTGTACCTATGAAGATTGGCCTTTTGTGCAGCCAGTCGCCCACTGAACGAAGCATTACCAATCTACTAAGCGGAATCGTGGTGGGAGGAAAAAATTGGCAGCGGAATTTGAGCAAGAGTAAGCTGTCCAGCGTGTTGGATTTTAGGTTTTTTTCTGCTCTCTGAAGCATTTGGCACCTAAATTTCAACAATACACTGCAGGAGAAGCTAAAATCTCTACTGCTAAGTTAAATATGTAATAGGGTTTTTTTGACCACTTAATAATAATATTTGGGAATTTTTAAGTAACAATGATAAGTGGGTTTTATATGGTTTTATTTTTGTGAAGTGACGCAGGGGGAGTAAAAGCAAACCCTCTTCCTATATCACCGCTTAGTTTTAAATTGACTTGGGGCTTGAATTGAGATATTCCTCAAATTCATAATTAGCTTCAAACATAAATAGGAAACATGGGCATTCACCTATTGGCGCTCTCAAATTTTGGTTCACTTTAATGGAACAGCCAATTTAGGGTCAAGAGTAGGTATGACATGTCTGCGAGGTAATAATCTTATATTTGAGCCAATCCCCTTGAGGGAAAGTAGTTGCACCTTGTGAGACCCCTTTAAGGCTACAAAAGGGGGTGTTCGCGGCATAGGTGCTGAAATTACATTAGAAGTGGCCTGGGGATGAACCTCCTAAAGTCTCCCGTGATTTCAGCAAATATTTGGTAAATTGCTTACCCAAACTTGTAATAATTGCCCAAGATAGATAGTAAAAGTGTTACCCTGATTTGTAAGGTTCCACCAGGAATCTACCAGGGTCTTTTGGCTAATTTTATCAGTATTATAATATAAAAAACTATCATTAAAAACTTGGGCAGGTAATTGCTCGGGCAAACACCAGATTAGGGTGGGAGTGGGGTGGACTCCCCCATCATTGAGACTACTTTCACCATAGACATTATTTTCCCTTAAGTGGACAGGCATTTGTCTGACATTACCCCCTTCAAAAATGTTGGGGGAAGAATAGGGGCGTAAGAATCGTCCATGAACTCTGTTTATGGTAAAACTGGTAGCCAATGATTTTATAGAATACTCATCACCTCTCTTGTAAGTGACAGTGAAGGTACCCTCCTGAAATGATACAAGTTTTACGCTTCTAGGAGTGATGCGGTTATGGTAGTACAGGACCAAGTCTGACACTTTTAATGAAGGTAGGGGAGCCTGAAGCTCATTGACAGATTTCCCTCTTTTGTAACCGTTTTATACAGGTTTGTCATAGCATCAGATTAAATTTGAATGATACGTTGAGCCGATCTCATTATGGCTTTCTAAGGTTCCCCAGCTTTAGAGGAGAAAATATATTAAGCTAAAGCGGCAGGTATCCCTGGTTCCTTCCTATACAAAACATGAAATGGGGACATTTTTAAGATCCGGTGATAACCAATCTGGTATGCCATAAGAGCACTGGGTAGGAATTGATCCCAATGAAGTGGATCAAAGGATGCCATCTTACACAGTATTGAATCCAATGTTCCATTTGCTCTCTCCACGGTCCTTTAGGTAGAGGGATTATAAGGAGAAAAGAAGAGTTGTTGGGCTCCCATGGAGGTAGCCAGGACTTTGACTACTCTGGAAGTGAAGTACTTTCCATTGTTACAGAGAAGTACTTGGGAACTGCCATGACGAGTGAAAATGCTTTGATGTAGAAACGTGGCAGTAGCCTTGGCCGTTTGGGCTGGGAGAGCCACAGCTTCAATTCACTTAGTGAAATGTTCAATGACAATTGGGATATATCTGTTTCCACTGGTAGTCTTTTGGGAGGGGATCTACTACGTCAAGGCTGATGGTATGGAAAGGTTGTTTGGGGTAGTTGATTGATATTGGTATTTAGTCTTAAAAGAAGACTGCTTCTTACACGTGAGGAAGGCTTCCAAAACCTCAACAATAGCTCCCATAATACCTTCCCAATGGTACCGCTCCATAATCCATTCATAGGTTTTCTTCGCTCCCCCACGACCTAGGGTAGAGTGAGCTTCCAAGAAAGCAGGTATTCGTTCTGAGGGCCAAAGGTAGGCAGCCACTTTCCCCCACCTTCTTATACAACTTCCCACTCTCCACTTTGGCGTTGTGGTAGTGCCAGGCTAAAATTTTCTGAACAGGCTCATACTCATCCTCCCACTCATAGGAGTCATTAGAAAGTCATATATCCTCTCCGCCTCACTATTATCCAAGTGTAGGACTGGCAGCTGAGTTAACCCATCCACATTAGTGTGACGGGATCCTGCACAGTGTTTGATTTTCATGTCTTAGTGATAGAGTTTTAGAGCCCTGCGTGCTAACTGGACAGTAGGAGCCTTCATGTTCTGTAACCATTTCAGAGAAGCATGGTCTATAACCACCAAAAAGTAGTTCCATATAAGAAAGGACGTTAGTGTTTTATAACTAACAGAATGGCAAGACACTCCTTCTTCATGGCGCTATGTTTGCGCTCCGCCTTAGACAGCATCTTGATAAAGTACAATATGTGATTATCTGTCATGGTCACATGACATCATAGTGAGGACCAACCCAAAGGATAAGGCAGGGCGCCAGGAGGTCCATAAGGTGAAGCTATAGGCCCTCCCTGACCTTAACCATACCCTAGACCAACGCTGGGTACAAGCAAAATATTCCCAGGTTGGTACTAGTGGGGTGCCAAATGCCCAGCCCTTACTATAGCACAAGAATTGAAAAGAATGGTATACATAACGAATGCAGATGGTTTGGTTCAGTTTGTAGAGGAACGGGGTTTTGAAACCCATTCCATTTACAAAATCACACATTTGGGTTGAATCCAACCTCAATCAATTAAATGAGTGAAGTCAGTTTTGGCATATTATACCAATCTGTATGGTAGCGTGTGCTTATTGGTGGGTCAGTGCTTGGGCGCACTTATGCAAACCCCTTATCCCCCGTTGATGTTTAAATATGTTTTCCTCGACCAACATTCCTTGTTGGTCAACTTCCACAATAAACAATTTCCCCATTTTTTCTCATTTTATTAAAATGTTACTTTGGACAGTCCTGTGTGCGGACCCCTTTGTGGAGGTCTCATGCCACATTAACTATTCCATTTTGAAACCAGTAAGATTTTCCCCACGTGCACCGTTAATTTGCCCAGGTCCCCTCAACCTGGGATGTTTACCCATTCTCTCCTTGTGCACCTCGTCATTTTTGGATGGTTACCTATCGCACCTCTTTGCTTTAGTTATTATTGCTCCAGCACCCTCTGCAGGGCTCTAGTAGCTTTAGTACTAACAGCTAGTTTCCCTGCGTTGGCTCTGTGCACCAAGCACCACCACGATGGAAACAGGAGAGTTATAGACACTCAACTTACGTTAGTTGAACAACCTCTGAAATCTATGTGCAATAACCTTTTCCATGTGAAACTTTTCCAAAGTGAAGCAGGAGGCACCAGCTGTGGGCTTCGGTGGTCATTAGCTGCACCGCTGTTTCTTTTTCCAAAAGGTTGGAGCAACTCGGCGTTATATGATTGCCTCCAACTGCAAAAATATAAACCCTTTGTGCTCATACCTGGTGGATATGGATGCTTCGAGGTCTGACAGTCAGGATTCCCCAACTTTCCGCCAAAATTATCAATTCAAATTTAAATAAATGAGTTTTTCTTCAATTGTGCATTCAGCTAAGCCAGTGGAATCAGCGCAGATGGGCCTGAGGGTGTTGGCCTTAGATAACATTGGGCATTCCATTGCTGTTCATGGATAGGGTCGTTCATGTCTGAAAACGCGTTTTACAACAAAAACATGGTCTCAACCTATAAACCGTTTCTTATCTCATATGGGCTGGATGAGGACCCTATTCCAGTATACCAGATTACCCCTGAGAACTCACGTTTGACCCCTACCATGATTTGGGGAACTTAGGAAGTGGAAAAGGAACTTCGTCTTAAATATAATCATGTATATGCTCCTGCAGAGGATGGGGTGGGATATGTGGCCTCAGTAGTAAGAGGGGCCAACTATCCTTACCCCTTATACGATTCCAAATCATACCCATATGGCTTGTTCAAGCCAGATGAAGAATTTCCAAGTGAGGTGGTGGCGTTTTCTGCTTTGAACAAATCCCATTCTGGATACTTTTTATTGACCGCTATCCTTTCATCCCCTTTGGGGAAGTTCAGCACAACTATCTTAGTGGATACCGGTGCCACTGACAATTTTATGGACCAAGACCTTGCCGACTACCTTGAGTTGGGTTACTCACCAGGTGATATGGTTAAAGGCGGGGCCTCTCAAGGTATCCCCATGCTGAAAATCATGGGGTTAGTGAATTATCAAGTGGGCTCTTATCTTCTGTCTAACCACTTTCAAAATATCAAGAACCTATTGTATACCATCATTTTGGGTGTAGAGTGGTGGAGAAAGTTTGACGTCAGGACTAATTTAAAGAAAAAACCCTATCCTTGTTTTTAACAAATGGTTACCAGTTAATTGTTCCTTTGGCTGATGCCCACTTTCAGGGCAATCTGCCCCATTGGCCAAATATTCATTCCATTTCTCTTGCCCCTTTGTTGAAGCCTTCGGTGGGGGGTCCCTTAGCTTCCTGTTTGAAGGGTTTGGAATCTTCTTTTTGACGAATCTTCAGATAATGCACTTCCAGATCATTCCGAGTTTAATTGTTAATTTAAGCTCACTGTGGATCTGGTGCGTATATATTCCCCCATTTACCCATTGACTGTGAGGGAGGAAGAGGCGTTGGATGTGTGGTTGAAATATCAAATAGCCAAAGGTGCGATTTTTCAGCGTAACTCCCCTGTTTTCTCCCCACTTCTCTTTGTTGAGAAGGCTGATGGTACTCTACACCCTGCGTAGACTATGAGAACCTCAATAACGTTACTGTACAAGACCTCCATCCCATCCCTTTGGATTCACAGATTGCACGCTATGTGGAGAAGGCGAAGGTCTTTTCCAAGCTGGATTGCCTCAATACGTTCAATCAGATCTAGATTAAAAAGGGACAAGAGTGGTTAACCGCATTCTGTACCAGAAAAGGGATCTTCCAGTTTCAGGTCATTCCCTTTGGGCCTAATAATGCCCCTGCTATCTTTCAACGCCGCATTGATGCAGTGTTGGTGGACTTGTTAGGGGTATGCGCAGTAGCCTACATGAATGACATTATGGTGTTTTCCCCCAACCATGAGTACCATGCAGTACACCTTCAAATAGTGGTGGAGAGGTTAAAGGCAGCCAGCCTTACACTGAAGATAAGCAAGTGTGAGTTTTTCAAGTCCCAGGTCACTTTTCTGGGCAACGTCGTGCATGACCAAGGACACATGATAACTCCAAACAAGGAGAAGGCGATTCGTGAGTGGCTTGCCTTACCTCCGTCAAGGAAGTGAGAAGCTTTTTGGGGACGTGTACGTTTCTCATGAAGTTCACACCAAATCTTTCCGAGGTGGTAGCTCCCTTATATAAGGGCAGCGGTGCAAAGGTGCTACAGTGGTCCTCCGTTTTAGAGGATGCTTTCCAAGAAGTGAAGTGAACCCTGTTGTCCACGTCTGTCCTTCGCCGTGTCGACCCTTCCAAAGAGTTCATTGTGTCTATGGATGCCTCCAACTTCGCCATAGTGGCTGCCTTGTTACAAGTAGGCAAAGATGGGATTGAGCATCCAGTGGCGTATTTTTCTAGGAAAATGTCTTTTCCAGAGTTAAACTACGCCATTTATGAAAAGGAGTTACTAGCAATATTGGAGGGGCTGACATATTGGCGTCACCACTTTCATGGCTCTACCCAACCGTTCCACGTATGTACAGATCACCATGGATTGCTGTACTATCATGCACTTCATGTAATGACCCCATGGCAAACCCGCTGGCATGAGACCTTAGCCCAATTTGTGTTTTTTATGAGTTTACCAATGACAAGGAGTTTGCTTTGGCGGATGCATTGAGCCAAAACCCTGCACTGGCTCCCAATCCTAAGGAGGTAGAAGTTCATGACACACAGTTGATGATTCCGCCAAATAAAATTGTGTCCCAACTTCCCTCTCCCCCGGCCAACACGCCAGCGCTTGCATCTCTGGAAAATGCGGAGGAATACAGTATGTTCAGAAAGGTTGTCCTTTCTCAGCCGCTGTCAGGCGAATATACTATTGTACTTGCTAAGAGCGCTTTAAACCAAGAGGATCTATCAAGGGGTTATCATGTAAAGGATGAGATGGTGTGGTTTCAGTGGCGCCTTTGGGTACCTGCTGGACCACTGCGCCTGGAAATCATCTGGGACCATCATGATGGAGTCACCATTAGTCATCTTGGGAAAGCAAAGACCTTGGATTTGCTACGTTGCACCTACAATTGGAAGGGCTTGCCAGCCCAGGTGGAGCGGTATTGTAATGAGTGCCTGGTATGCAACCAGATGAAACCCAATCATCAACCTTTAGCGGGGCTGTTGGTACCATCCAAAAGGCTGATGGGCCTTGGAATTCCCTCTCAGTTGATTTCATTGTGGAACTACCTGTCTCTGATGGTTATGCTACCATCATGGTGGTGGTGGACCGTTTTACAAAGTTCGCTCACTCCATTCCTTGCAAAACAACAATCACCGCGGCTGAGATGGCGAGGCTCTTTGTCACACATGTGTTTGCGCTCCATGGGGTCCCCAAGAGATTAGCATTGACTTGGGGGCCCCAATTTACCTCCATCTTTTGGGAAAAGTTGTGTAAGACTCTTCATATTCGCCCCTGCTGTTCGACTGCCTATCACCCCCAATCAGATGGGCAGACTGAATGAGTAAACCAGTGCTTTGAACAGTTCCTGCGGTGTTACACCGCCTCAGATCATTCAGATTGGGCTTCTCACCTTCCTATGGCCCAATTTAGTTACAACAACATGTTGCATTCCTCTATTGGTTGTTTCCCATTCTTCGCCAGCCATGGCTTTAACCCCGCCTTTAATATGGAACCCAGCTGTGGGTCTAAGGTTGAAGCGGTGGTGGACTTTTCCAAGACAATTAAGAAGGTCCACCAGGGGATTTCCACAAGCTTGGAGGCAGCAATGCAAGAGTATAATGAGAACGCTGATGGGAAGCGCTGAGTGGGTCCTGCGTACAAGGAAGGGGATCTCATGATGCTTGATGCTCGTAACATCACTATCAAGCAGCCATTCAAGAAGCTGGGACCAAAGAGGATTGGCCCCTACCGCGTTGTTAGAAAGGTGGTCCATGCATAATACAAGATAGATCTCCCCCCTTCATCTCAGATCTTCTTGGTGTTTCATGAGAGCAAACTGACGTTGTTCAAGGGCCCCACCAGAAGCTCCTTAAGCCTATCTCGAGGATGGGGCGCCATAGTGGGAGGTGGAAGAAATAGTTGCTTCCCGCCGCGTTAAAAGAAGACTGGAGTACTTGGTATCCTGGAAGGGCTTTGATGCTGCAGAGAACAGTTGGGTTCCAGCGCGCGACTGTGTGCATGCACAAGATCTGATTAAAGCCTTCTACAAGCGTTTCCCCAGGCTGCTGGATCTCAACCCAAACTGACCTATGCCGCCATGAAGTTGGCCCCTTCCCACAAGAACTTTTTCCTTGTGCAAGCCCCTGAAGGGGGGTTGAGCCCCATCGGGAGGAGAGGATAATGTCATGGTCACATGAAATCATAGTGGAGACCAACCCTAACTATAAGGCTGGGCGCCAGGAGGCTCATAAGGTGAAGCTACAGACCTTCCCTGACCTTAGACATACCCTAGACCAACGCTGGGTACGGGCAAAATATGCCATGATTGGTACTAATAGGGTGCCAAATGCCCGGTCCTTACTATGGCCCAGACATTGAAAAGAATGGTATACATAATGAATGCAGATGTTTTGGTTCAGTTTATAGAGGAACAGGGTTTTGAAACCCATTTAATTTACAAAATCACACATTTGGGTTGAATCCAACTTCAATCAATTACATGAGTGAAGTCAGTTTTGGCATATTCTACCAATCTGGATGTTAGTGTGTGCTTATTGGTGGGTCAGTGCTTGGGTCCACTTATGCAAACCCCTTATTCCCCTGTCAATGTTTAAATATGTTTTCCCCGACCAACATTCCTTGTTGGTCAACTTCTGCAATAAACAATTTCCCCGTTTTTTCTCATTTTATTAAATTGTTACTTTGAAGATCCTGTGCGTGCACCCTTCGTGGAGGTCTCGCGCCACATTAACTATTCCATTTTGAACACAGTAAGATTTTCCCCACATGCACCGTTGGTTTGCCCAGGTCCCCCGCAACCTGGGCCATTTACCCATTCTCTCCTTGTGCACCTCATCATTTTTGGATGGTTACCTATCGCACCTCTTTGCTTTAGTTATTATTGCTCCAGCACCCTCTGCAGGGCTCTAGTAGCTTTAGTACTAACAGCTAGTTTCCCTGCGTTGGCTCTGTTCACCAAGCACCACCACGCTGGAAACAGGAGAGTTATAGACACTCTCCTTACTTTCTCTACCCCCTTTTTTATCCAGTTGAGCCATGATGGCCCTGACAGCATAGTCTGAGGCGTCAATAAATAATATGAAAGGTTTACTATAGTCTGGGTGCCGCAGGATAGGCCGTTGTTGCAGCAGTTGCTTTAGGGTTTTAAACGCAGCATTCTTTTCCTCACTGCAATGGAAAGGAGTGTTCTTTGTCAATAGGCGGACAAGGGGCTCGCTGAGCTGAGCAAACTTTGGGATGAACTGATGGTATTACCCCATCATGCCCAAAAATACCTGATTATCCCATAGTTTCTTAGGACGAGGCATTTTTGATTTGGCTTAAAACCTGTCTTGTAAGTGTTGGATTCCTTCTAAGGAAATGGCATGTCCAAAGAATTATTCTCCTCTGAAAATAGCGCACTTTAAGGGTTTTAGTATGATGTTGGATTCAAGTAAGCGTTGAAACACTTCCTTCAAGTGAGTCAGATGTTCGTTTAAGGTCTTTGAAAACACAGTGATGTCATTGAGATAGACAATGATGCAACTTAAATTCAGATCCTGAAAGATATGATCAATGGCTCGCTGAAAAGTTGTGAGCGCATTGCACAACCCTTGAGGAAGTAGGGTGGGTTGGAAAAGACCTTCACTACAAATGAGAGCACATTTCTCCTGATCTTGGGGAGAAAGGTCCATTTTCCAAAAACCACTAGCCAAGTTCATGGAGAAGAAGTTAGAGCTAGAGAGTTGGGCTAAAGCGTCGTCAATATGGGGTTACGATAGTAATCCTTTTTAGTGAGGTTATTTAGTTTAGTACCATAACTATTTGATGACTTCCTTTTATTAATAAACAAGAGGGGGAAGACCAAGGGCTTTGCGAGGGTACCAGTAGCCCAGTGTCTAGCAACTACTTAATCTCAGTCATCATGAGCTACTCTTCCACCTTTGACTTGCAATAAGGTTTGGACCTGATGGGATGGGCATCACCCACATCAATGAAATGGCTCCAGTCCTTCATGTGGCCATAGTCATTATCTGACTTGGAGAATATGTTGCTATATCCTTCCAATAAAGTGAGAACCTATTCCATCTCATCTGGGGTCAACTCATCCAAGATATGGACATTGGGTAAGGTACATGGCAAGTTATCCGTTGGCAATCCCAAATCCTTCATAGAGCCAATAAAGTGGGTACGTTCAATGTCATCTATGAGGACCAAAAAGCCTCTGCCAATCTCCTGTTGTTTTCTTATAACCCTCGTCCTTTTCAGTGAGGTTCCCCAACAGAATAGTAATAGGCCTCTGGTAGGCTAGGTATAGTATCCAAGGAAATACTTGAGGCTCTAAGGGCTAACGCCTACAAGATTTACAAGGTGCAACAAGCAGTGGGGTGGGATCTGGAGCTTGATCTTCAAGTCAACCACTCGTCATTCACTAGAATTAATCAGGACCTCGTCTGCAGCATAGAAAGGGATACCGTCACTAGTACCCACATAATCAGGCAGATTTTTTGTATTTCACACTGATTAGTATAATGTAAATGCAAATAGGAAAAGAAATATTCAACCAGGCAAATCTATTCGTTCTTGCTGATATCATTATTGGATAAGACTAAAGGGACTTCGTAGTTGAGTAATGAAAATGAACCTTGCTTCATGTTAATTATTCCCACATACTCAATTATAAGCTGGGTACCTATGAGAAGATCATATGTGTTGTTATCCAAGGACACTGCTGTGGCCGATAAGATGAGCTTCCCAATTCAAATGAGAAGGGAAGAGTATGCCATAATGTCACAGGTTTTGTCTGGGCCCATGGTTCCAAACTCTTGATTGTAATCCAAGTCAGGCGCCAGCTGGATCTTTTTTATCAGCTTAGAGGAGATTAAATTCACTGGAATCCAGTTCCAGGATGTACATCACCCAAACTTATTGAATGACCACTTCCACTTTGGTGAGGGTTTTTCTAAAGTTAGGTGACAGAACTTGACCTCCTTGAGCAAAAAAGTGGAGGTTAGTTCATGAGCGGTCTTAGGGTATTTTTCCAGGATGGAATTATGGTATGGACCTGCTGAAGAGGTCAAATCAATAAAGCCAAGAACTGATTGGCATCGCTGGCTGTGTCAATAACTTGGGGACACCCTATAACTTGGCTGAGGTATGTGTCCTCAGATATGGTGGTCTCATCTACTCCTTCAGGGTTCAGCCGCTATGGTAGATCTACTTTAGCTGGGGCTCCTATGGCATAATAACCAACGACCTCATAACATCCTTCAGAATCGTCATCAGAAGGGTTGTAACACACATTGGGTGAACGCAAGAAGGGCGGTTGGAGGAGAATGCCATAACTTTAGTAGCTTTGGGGCCCTTCACAGCGATGATCATTGGAGGAGCAGGCAGCTTAGCTTGAGCAGCCTTGTCCTTGAGCCCAGGGTTGTTGGAAGCGACTGTCACAGGAGAGAGGGGTTTGAGATTCCTCATGGCTACATGTTTTGGATTAGAGTTGGCTGGAGGAGATAGCTTCGTGGAGGGGATGCTTTAACTACGCCAGCTTTAAATTTCTCAGAGGCTGTGAGCCTTGGGAAAACAGGTGGTTTAGCTTTAGCGAACTAGTCCTTAAGACCATTGTTGGTGGGGGCGAAGGTCACCTGGGAGAGGGGTTTGAGCTTAGGAGCAGGTTTTTGGGACCACTTGAAGAGGTTTTTAGATGGGCAAAGATGATTTGGTGGCAAGATGGGGGCAGGGAGCGCTGCCCCATTGATGATGATGCACTCTGATTATTATCTTGAGAACCTCAGGTTGGCTAGGCGAAGAAATATCAGGTTTGAGCTGCATTGCAGATGCTGGGCTCAAGTAGTAACCAGCATAGGGGTCAACATAGCCTCCTTTGATGGGGCTTCAGTTGAGAAATACTCAATGGTCTGAACCTGGGGGTTCATCACAGCTTCATTTGTTGTCGCACAGGTATGAAAATCAGCAACGTCTAACAGGGCCTCTTTTTATCATAGAAGTTATTAAAAGTTTTGCTTCACAGAGATGATATGCCAAGCTAAAGAAGATTGGGAAGCTAACCCAGTAAACATGGCCGTGATGACATCATCCATGTTTAGCATGTTAGATACTGACAGCCTCTGAGTTGCAAGTAAACTAGTTCAGCAAAGGCAGTGTTCCATTCACCTTCATACATGCTATGGCGCATAAAGTTTTTCCCAGGATAGACTCTTCTTGGAGCCAAATTCAGCTATAAGAGCTTCCTTAACCTCAGCCCAGGTGTGTAAGTATCCATATAAGGGAACATCATTTCTTAGTCCAGGCGACTTAAATGAGGAAGGATGTGCTTGACCTTCTGATGGTCCGTCGCCCCTTCCATGGCTGCTTCATAAATGTATAAGAACGAAGCAATGCTACCTCACCAGGGGTGAATTTGTCTTTCAAGGGACAATTTAAGTAGAAGCTGACAAGCTTTTTAAGTCGTAATAAAGCGCTGGTTAGTTGTTGTTTAAAGGCAACTAGCTTAGTTTAGAGGCAGAAGGGAGGTTTTGAGGTTTATTCACCTTAACACCCTCCATTTTTGATAAGTTTGTAATGTAATACCTCTGTAGTGAGCACCACTTGTTGGATTTTAGGCTTTTTTCTACTTGATGATACATTTGGCACCTAAAGTCCAAAAATAATTTGAAGGAAAAGTTAACCTCTCTACTGCTAAGTTAAATATTTAGTAGGGGTATCTTTGACCACTTAATAAATTTGGGAAACTTTATGTAACAGCAATAAGTAGTTTTTTATTTGGTTTTATTTTGTAAAGTGACGCGGGGAGTAAAAGCAAGCCCTTTTCCAATTTCAATGCTTAGTATTTAAATTGACTTGGGGATTAAAGTAAGATATGCCTCAGATTCATTATTAGCTTCAAGCCTAAATAGAAAATATAGGCATTCAACATATTGGCGCTTATAAATCTCAGCTCTCTTTAATGGAACAGCCAATTTAGGGTCAAGAGTAGGTATGACATGTCTGTGAGGTAATGATTTTATATATTTGAGTCAATCCCCTTAAGGGAAAGTAGTTGAACCTTGTGAGACCCCCTTCAAGGCTACAAAAGGGGGTGTTCGCGGCATAGGTGCTGGAATTACATTAGATTTGGCCTGGGGGGAACCTCCTAAGGACTCCCTTGATTCCATAACATATTTAGTGAAATTGCATACCCAAACTTGTACTATTTACCTGAGATGTATCAGTAAAGGTGTTACCCTGATTTGAGGGGTTCCACCAGGAATTGACCAGTATCTTTTGGCTAATTTTATCAGTATTATAATTTGAAAAACTATCGTTACAAACTTGGACAGGTAATTACCTGGCAAGCACCAGATTAGAGTAGGTGCGGGGGTGGACTCCCTCATCATTTCACTATTTTCTTTAAGACATTCTTTCCCCTTAAGCGGACAGAAATTTGTCCAACACAGCGGAAGATCAAAGTGGCATCATGTTAGGTGCAAAATCATATTCTGCCGAAAATAAGTTGGGATAGCTATTCCCTTATTCATGAATTCTCATCTATTCTCCAAGTTTTCTAGTACTTAAGATAATCATCACTCACTGATACAGCTGTTAGTCATTTCTCAAATTTTTGTTTGAAACTAAACAAATCCCCTTTCAGCCAAATTTCCATTATTTAAGGTTTTCTGTTTCTGTCACTGCATCTACCCAGAGCCATGTTTCCAGTGTTGCACGATGACTGGGCCTTAGTTCCCATTATTAAAATGCTGTTGCCTACCCTAATCAAATGGGCTACCAATTAAGTGGCCTTTTGTGGATATCCCAATTTGTGGACGCCCTATGGCATCAAGATTTCCCAATATAGTCGGAGATCCTTCTCCCACTGGGTGAGGTTCCATGACCTCTTCAAATGCTTTACAACCAGTGGCACCTCAGTGCGTCCAGGACCCTCAGTGGGTCCCAAGAAGTTAACCACATCAGAATCTTCTGCTTCTGCAATAACTGAAGTTTATTTACTAGTAGGAATGGTGGTGACGGTGTATTTAATCGCCACTCCCTAATTGCTTCTCTTCCTGCACGCTACCAGGTCATTTGGATGGCAATGCCTCTGGTATTCTAGATTACTTTCTGGACGCTCATGAACCCCAACTGGCAGGCCAGTCTCAATTTTATTTGCCGCTTCATTACCATGATTGACTGACCTCTAATGTCCGCCATTTCTTTTTTAGCACTAGTGGTGCCCAACCCAAACGTGGGATCCGCCACGCATCTTTATTTGTGAATAAGCCAAGTAAAGGGATTATCAGAAAACAAAAATTCCTAATATAGCCCCTAATTTATCAGCCTAGGAAGCCATATCAGAAGGTGAGGATGCTTTGGGGACGCTTTTTTTCAGCGCCGCTTTAGCTGGTGGACCATAGCGGACAGCATAGGGGTTGGGGCATCAGCGACATATGGCATAAGGAGGTATAATTATAGTTTTCTTTGTTCATGAGGCTGTCAGTGTCCATCGCCTCTAAGTGTCTGCCATTTCAACCCTTCTGTTTGAAGTCACTGTTTCGATATTCTCAGTTTAACACATGAGCCTGCAGTTGGTTCTCATCTTGTGCTGTTCATGTGGTCAGTTTGTGCATTTGTTGGGTGCACCATCGTGGTGTTGGGGGAGCTCCTGACTGATTATTTTAAACTGAAGGTTCCAGTTCAGGTCTCATTCCACCTTTGGGGGTTGGGATCATCCGTCCCATCCATGGTGATTGTTAATCTGGTGTAGACGCCCTCGCTGAGCTGCAAATGCTTTTTGGCTAACACATCAGCCTCAGCTTCTCTGTCTGTAAGTCCCAGGAACGTCCCCTGAGTGTAGATCAGGCACTCTTCCAATTTCTGAGTAAAAAGGTTATGAAGAGGGTGGCTGTACCCCTAGTTACCCAGGGTGACCTTGCCACGTGATAGACAAGCGCTGGGTGTCAGCTCTTTTTCTTCAGATCCCTCCCCCAGTGCCCACACTCACCTCAGCCAAACTTGTCTTCCAGATAAGGGAAATCTGCGCTGAGATCGCTGAATTGAAGTCAATTGGTCAAAAAATGATTGGAAACAAGCCCAATGATCATAATCCACATAGTCAAAAAGGGATGAAGCTCAAATTATCAGCTGGAATTGTCAAACGTTTCAGTTTAGCCAGCAGTGCGATTATCAAAACTAACCCCATCTCATAATCGTCGGGATGATCCCCAACGTGCAGGTAGTAGCATCAGACACCATCACCAATAGTTCAAAGCTCCCATCAAGCAAATTGGGAGTTGCGGCTCTGCAATGCTTTTGACTGAATGAATGGCCCAGTGACCAGGCACAGGCGGGTTGGGCATCCCAAACTCATTCCCAACTAATTGGGACCGCCCCTATGTGGAGTGCCCTGGGGGATTCCCATTGCTTGTCAGGCCAGATGCCATCGCGCCAACCGTCAGAAATGCAGTTGAGCCTCAGTTCAGGCATTTGAGTTTGAACTGACAGCAACTCGACCTATCGCCAAATTCTTCAATGTCAGTTCTTATTGAGCTTATCTGCCCCCATCCCCAAATAATTCTCCAGTTAGTTTGAACTTGAGGGACTTGATCCCTGCTTGTTCCCGCATCAATTTACCAATATTTAATCAGATGCATCACACTGGGAAATTTTGGTAGTCAAATTTCTTCACTTTTTATTTAAAAATTTGCTGCTATACTATCAATTTTTGAATTTATTGATATCCTTCAGGCCATATTCCCGATGGCTTTACTATGGTGGCCTGTCAGTCCTTATAATGGATGGGTCTTACCAGTACTGATGGTTACTATGGCCCTCACCATCATCAACTGGATTCAGCGAGCCAGATACTTCTGGCAATTCAACCCCTTTATTTCAAATACCCGCCATCAATATACTGGGATCTTATGGCCTTACATCCACCATTTCCAAGCAAGGATCCGCCCTCTTGTCTCCTCAGTTGAGTTTAACCCACCCTATGGTGACCTTGTGGAAACTATACCTATGGTACCATCCCCTGCAGCAAGACCCCCAGTGTCTGGGTTTGTCTCCATTTGGTTCATTTTTAGGCTGCTATTCACAATTGCCTTACACCAACAATCTATTATTTCCTAATTCACGGCTCCATATAACGTCATACGTGCAGCAATGCCTCTGGCATACTGGCTTGATTTTTGGGTGCTTACACATCCCAACTGGCATGCTGGTCTAACCTTCTTCTGCCATTTTCAAGACACAATTGACCAATCACTGTTTCCTGCCACTTCTGCACTGCTCTTTGAGGTGGGCGCCGCAGTGGTTACCCTCTACCAAATGAAAATGCAAATAGTAGTCTGCTTTTTTGTTGTTCATTTGGGCATTTTCCAATTTGGTGAGTAGTATCCGCTTTACCTTGGAGAAAAATCTTCAGGCCAGAAGAGCCTCGTGGATTACTACCTCTCCCCATCTATTAGTCAGGAAGATAGTTCACATGTTACTTCCTGAATATTGTAAATCAGGCTCTAGATGCCCTCACTGAGGTGCAAATGCGTTATGGAATTGCTCTTAACAATGCCTCTGCGTTAAACCACGCCCAACAAGGGGTCTATTTGTTGGACGCTGTAGAAGGGGATGCCCATTGGTGGGTATGAGGCCTTCTGCATTCTTCCTCACGAGTGGGGGATCCCACCTCGTTGATTGCCGTTGTGTCAGCTGCCCTAAAACCCCATGTGTTGTGCTCGACCATTTGTTCCAAATTGCTCTCTACTATGGCCAAAGCCCCCAGCTTGGCTTCTTTGGTCTCTACCTTCCACGAACAGGCTCCCACACTGGACCTCTCCAATGATATTCTTCAGGCAATCTTTAGATCAGGTCTAGATTATTTTTCTGCTCAAAACGAGATTTAGTCCACATCGAAAGGAATGGTAAATCAAATATGTAATGCTGCGACCACTATTAACGCCACCCCTTGCCATACTTACCGCTATCAAGGAAGAAATTTTATGATAGGATTACTCAACAATGACACAGATGCAGTTTTACCATTGAACCAGTGTTAGTTCTGGCCTCAGAGACCATCAATACTCCTGCATCGGAGCTGGACTATCCTGGTTCACCTATATATGAATCAGTAAAAGCCCAGATGGAGGAAGCCAGTTCCCAAGCCCTTGTTCTTCCCAACTTTACTCCAGAAAAGGCCCCCAACCTTCCCCCTAATTTGCCTGCCATTTCTTCAGTTAAAACAGAAACGCCCATTCTACCAATAAACAAAACTTCGCTTATTTCTTATTACCTATGAAGATTAGTATCAGATCTCGCCATGTCTCCTTTGAGGCTTTGGTGGATACCAGAGCTGCGGGTAATCTTATGAGCGTCAATTTAGCCCAACAATTGGAACTGGACATGGATGTACATTCGTCAGTAATGGTGGCTTCTTCAGCCTTCCAGACATCATATGTAGTTCACTGGCCAGTACCTTTTTCAGTACACCAGTTTAGCTTCTGTGGTCAGCTTTCCACTATGCCAAACTTGGTGTTTCCGGTGATTTTGGGGGCTGGATGATGGCGCTGAAACATGGTAGAATCCACCTGGAGACAAACATGTTTTCATTCACTAATGATCAACTGGAGGGTGAATTTCCTTAGTCAACACTCTTGAAAAACTCAAGGTCGCAGTTTTAATACTTCCCTCGTTTCTCCTGTGGGCCTTCCATTTAATTTTCCCAAAGCTTTAATGCACGATCAAAGTATCTTTAATTCTGAAAAGGCGGATCATCTGCCTTTTCATACTAAATTTGACTTGGGATTTAGAACTACAGTGCAGTTGGTGAATATCAACTGTCCGTTGTATCCTCACACAGCGGAGGAGGAGATTGCACTTAACACTTGGTTAAATGATATGCTTAAAAAAGGTTAGTTGTTTAAGGAGACATCGCCAGTCGCGTCTCCCATCATCTTCGCCAAAAAAACCTATGGTTCCCTCTATCCTTGTGTGGATTATGGACATTTAAACAAAGTTACATTTCATGATCCCTACCCCCTGACCCTGGAGCAGACAATCAGTCAAGCAGTTGCCAAATCTCGTGCGTTCTCCAAGCTGGATCTCATCAATGCCTTCAACAGAATTTTGGTGATGGAAGGGGAAGAATGGCTAACAGCGATCCTAATGAAGCGGGGCATTTTCGAATTCCGCATAATGCCATTTGGGCTGAAGAATGTGCACGCTACGTTTCATTGAATGATTGACAGTATACTGGGCGATCTCTGGTTCACTTGCGCAGTTGCATATATTAACAAAATTTTGGTTCACTCCCCAACTCCTGAACGACATGCTATAGACTTGTAAGCAGTTGTGGCTACTTTGCACAAGACTTGCTTGTCCTTTAAGCCTTCCAAATGCGAGTTCTATAGGGAGGAAGTTACCTTTCTTGTGAACCTAGTCCTTAATGATGGTTACGCGATTCCTCCCAAAAGTTGGATGCTATCTGGGAATGGCCAACTCTAACAAGCCAGAAACAATTATGGAGCTTTTGGGAACCATTATTTTCCTAAAAAAAATTTCCCTTGCCCTTTCCCGGTTAGCTGCCCCACTCCATTCCCTCACAGTCAAGAATGTGCCATTTTGTTGGACGCCCAAATGCCAGCAGGCGTTTGAGTCAATTAAAGAGCTGTTTTTATCCCCTCCCGTCCTGAAACACATGGATCTTGCCAAGCCATATATCAGTGTGTGCGATGCCTCCTTGGTGGCAGTGGGGCGGTTCTGCTCCAAGAGCATGATGGCTTGGAACATCTGGATACCTATCTTTCCTGAAAATTCACCTCCACGGAGCAATCCTGGGCCATCTACAATAAGGAGTTGGCAGCCATTGCATGGGCGTTGACCCATTGGAGGTACCTATTTCAGGGTGCCCAGCATGAGTTAAATGTGCGCATGGATCACCAAGATTTCTTGTACTCTGTAAACCCCAAAAATTGGCGCATCAGCAAGCGTGCACCTATTGGGACTTGTGTAGTTTCAATTTCAAATATGAATTCATAAAGGGTGAGATTAACATACTTCCTGATTTTCTTAGCTGCAACCCAGCCCACTGTCCCTCAAAATCAGATGAAGTAGACCTCATTACCATGATTACCGCTGCTCAAATTCTCTCAATTGTTCCCCCATTGTTTCTTCTGTTACACAGGCTCCTGACTCAATCCTAGTTACACAGGTCTTAGCATCCCAAATGACCTGCCCCAAAAGGAGTGGAGTTAGTCGAGCTATTATCCCTCCAAAATCATAAACACTCCCTTTATTCCTTGGTGGAGGGCCTCATTTATTTCAAGTCGTAAATTTGGGTTTCCCTCTCTTCAGAGCTGAGGTATTTTGTGCGCATCTTGAACCTACCACAATTAACCATCCAGGATATAAGAAATGCATTGACTTGATCAAGCGAACCTATAATTGGGCAGATTTAACTAAGGAAGTTCCAGCCTGGATCACTGATTGCGTTGCTTGTGCTCAGGCTAAGTTGGATCGCTCTGGTAGAAATGGGCTTCTACAACCCTTGCAACAGGCGGAGGGGCCATGGACGTCAGTGTCCATAGATTTTATTGTCAAACTCCCTGCTCTAATTGGTTTACGGCTGTGATGGTGGTGGTTGATAATTTCACCAAGTTTTCCCTTTTTATCCCCTGCGCTTCCATGATTACATCAGAGGAAACCACTCATCTATTTGTGCGCCATGTGTTTTGAATGTTTGGTCTCCTGCAGGAGATCATCAGTGACCATGGATCACAGTTCACAGCACAGTTCTGGAGTGAACTTTTATCCATTTAAAAGTTTCCCCATGTTGCTCCACAGCGTATCATCCTCAGTCTGATGGACAAATAAAGTGAGTTAACCAAGTCCTCGAACAGTACCTGCATTGCTATGCTGCAGCCGCACAGGGCACTTGGGCTAATGACCTTCCCCACGCTCAATTCGCCTGCAACAACGGGATTCACGCTTCCATGGGGTTTTCTCCTTATGAAGCAACACTAGGATATAATCAATATTTTTTGTTCAGACCCTGGTTGTGGCCTGAGGTTTTAAGCTGCCGCGGATCATGCTGAACATAGTAGGTCTACTAGATATTTAGTGTGGGAGCGCCTCACTAAAGCTATCAAAGACTACAAGTAGTTCATGGATTGAAAGTGACTCCCAGGTCATGACATAATGGTGAGCTCCTATGTTATGCTCAATACGTGTCATTTTGAATGCAGGTACCCTCTCATAAGTTTGCAAGTAAGCGTTTGGGTCCCCATTTAGTGGAGAAAGATTTGGGCAATATTGCGTTTCAGTTAAAATTTCCAGCTCATTGGAAACAGCTCCCCATCTTCCACATTTCCCAGTTGTCACCATTTAAGGGTACTGTTCCAATGGATCCTGAGCCAATTGTAATTGAAAATGCAGAGGAGTCCAAAGTGGAAAATATCTAGCATCCTGCAAGTCCCAAAGATCCGTTCAGTATCTCGTGGCCTGGAAAAGTTATCCAGCCTATGAGAACAGTTGGGTTAAGGCCCATGATTGCGCTAATGCATGAACCTCGTTGAAGCATTTCATGAATCCCATCCTGATGCTCCCCGCCCCCAAAAAAGTTGCAACTATGATGGCGATCAAATTGCCCAAAGCGCACAAAAATGTGGCCCTGGTGCAGTTTGCAGGTGGTGGTGCCCTTCCTTTGGAAAAAGAAAAAGGTAATGTAAGTCCCAGGGAATGTCCCTGTACATAGATCGGGCACTTTTCCCACTTCTGAGTAAAAAGGTTCCAAAGAAGGTGGATGTACTCCTCTTTACCCAGGGTGACCTCACCCACTTGGTAGAAAAGCGCTGGGTAACAGCTCTCCCTCTTGGATCTCTCCCCTGGTGCCCATGCTCATCTCAGCAACTTGTCCACCAGATCAGGAAATCTGCGCCAAGATCGCTGAATTGAAGTCAATTAATCTGAAAACAATTGGAAACAAGCCTGATGATTGATATCCACATATTCAAAAAGGGATGAAGATTGAATTATCAGCCAGAATCACTGACAGTTTTGATTTGGCCAGCAGTGTGATCATCAAAACTAACCCCCTCTCAAAATTGTCTAGGATAATCCCTGATGTGCAGGTAGTAGCATCGGACACCATTGATGATAGTTTGAAGCTCCCATCTAGCAAATAGGGAGTTGTGGCCAACAAAACGCTTTTGACCAAACAAATGGCCCAGCGACCAGGCATGGGCAGGTTGGGCATCCTGAACCTGTTCCCAACCAATTGGGACTGCCCCCTACGTGGGGTGGCCCCGGGGGATCCACGTTGCTTGTCAGGCCAGATGCCATCGCGCCAACCGTCAGAAATGCAGTTGAGCCTCAGTTCAGGCATTTAAGTTAAACTGACAGTAACCCGGCCTGCTGCTGAATTCTTTGATGGTGGTTCCTATCGAGCTTATCTGCTACATTCCAAAAATTCGCCGGTTAGGTCAAACTTGAGGGATCTGATCCCTGCTTGTTCCTGCTTCAATCAACCATTATTTAATCAGATGCATCGCAATGAGAAAATTGTTGGCTGATTTTCTCAAACTTTCCTTTAAATAAAATTTGCCACTAAAAGTTATCAATTTTTGACTTTATTGATATCCTTCTGGCTGTATTCCCGATGGCTTTACTCTGGTGGCCTGTCAGTCCCTATACTGGATGAACCTTACCAATACTTATGGTTACTGTGGCCCCACCATTGTCAACTGGATTCAGCGAGACAGTTACTTCTGGCAATTCAACCCCTCAATTTCAAATATCCGCCATCAATATACTGGGATCTTGTGGCCCTACATCCACCATTTCCAAGCAAGGATCTGACCCCTTGTCTCCTCAGTTAAATTAAACCCACCCTCCGATGACCTTGTAAGAACTATAGCTGTGGTGCCATCCCCTGCAGCATGACCCTCAGTGACTGGGTTTGTCTCCATTTGGTATGTTTTTGGGATGCTAATTACAATTGCCCTACACCAATGATTTATCATTACCTAATTCATGACTCCATACAACGTCATACGTGAGGCAATGCCTCTGGCATTCTGACTTGCTTTTTGGCTGCTTAAGCATCCTGACTGGCAGGCCAATATAAAATTTTTCTACAGTTTTCATGATACTGACAGACGTGCAATGGAGCATGGCTTTTTTGGACGCCATAGAGGGTGATGCTCACCAATGGGTGCACAGAATCTTATGTTTGGCCAACAAAGTGAGTTTTTGACCATTATAATTAAGCAGGTGTCATCAGTTGTGCAGGTGCCAGTAGCGCGATTGAATCTCCTGCTTCTGTTTTTCTTTGTTGGGCACTAAAGCATCAAATTTGGCTTCATTCGTGGAAGCTTCCCCAAAAAGCAACTAAATTTGGCTCCTATTGTTTGTGGTTGCGGCTGTATTTTGTGAAGCTTTGGACCCCTTGTCTGCTAATCATGCCGCCTGGTACAAGCATATAAGGTCATTGAATCAGATGTGAATGATGGCAGACTCCATTGGTGCTACACTACATTAGGTGTCAAGTGTGGTGGGGGGTTCTGGTAAATGATCTCATACTGGAGAAGTTTTAAAAGGGCGTTGAATACCCAGTTAACGTCCCAGTTGACGTTTACCCAGAGTCCTGGTATGAGTCAAGTTTCCATGGATTGTGTTTTGGTGCTGAAAGATGCTACGGTATCCCATTGTGCTGTTATTATGCCTGCCCCTGCCCTACCACCAATGGGTGAGGCGACTCCTGCGTGAACCATGTGCCCTTCAATTTTCTGACTCCCTTGTTGTCAGAAACCCAGTGTGATAAATTTGAGAAGGTATTCCCTGGTAAGGTTGCAATTTCCTGATTGATTAACTTTTCCCAGATGACTCTATGATTATTACAACCCAGCCAGAGGAATCCTTTGTGGTCACCAATAAACAAGATTTATCTTATTTTTTATTGCTGCTTTAAATTTAATTAGGTATATAAAGGGTGTCAGTTGAACCCCTGGTAGATATGGTATCAGCGGGGAACTTTATGAGCTAAAAACTGGCGCAGGACCTTAGCTCGGACTTGTAAGCAGGGGCGTCTGTTCTAGGCATGTCGTCCTCTCCAATGGCTTCATACAAAATATGGCGGCCCTGCCTTTTTTGGTACACAAGTTCTGTTTTTGTGATTATTTCATAATGGCTTAAATCTTCACTTCACAGTTATTTTGGGGTGGGGTGGTGACATCGGCAGCAGGTGAGCAATAACATAGACTTAAAAATGCTGTCCTTTGCAAACACCCAGTTGTGGGGGAATTTCCCTTAGTGATACCTTTGCAACGGAACGTGGGAAAAGTTACATCATGTCACTTCTCTCTCAGGATGGCCTTATGCCAGATTTTCCCACAGCATTAGTGGAATATCAGGTATTTTTAATATGTAATAGGCTAATCGCCTTCCACCACACTATAAATATGACTTAGCTTTCCAATTTTACAGTTGCCATGATCAACACCATCTGTCCCTTGTATATCTACATAGCGCAGGAGGACAAGGTTTTTAGTGTGGCTGGAAAAAATTCTTAATAAGGGGTTGGTGTTCAGAAATAATCCTTTTGCATCGCCTATAATTTTTTCTCAAAATGCTGATATTATAATGTGCCCATGCATTGACTGTAGTTATTAAATGATATCACCATTCAAAATTATATCCTCTTACACTTGAAAATACAATAAGCAAGGAGATCACGAAATTCTGGGTGTTTTTAAATCTCAACCTCAAGAATTCATCTAACCAAATCTGGGTGGCAGAAGGCCAGGAATGGCTTACAGCAATTTGGACCAGAAGGGGCATATTACAGTTCTGGGTGATGCCCTTTGGCGTGAAAAATCCCCAGCCATGCACAGTGGATTATTGACAATGAGCTCAATATCCTCAGCTTCACATGGGCGGTGGCATATTTTGAGGATACCTTCATTAATTCCCCAAAACCCAAGCAGCATGTGAAGGACTTGAAGGCAGTGATGGCCACGTTGCATAAAGCGAAAATGTATGTAAAGCCATTAAAGGGTGAATCCTTCTGGGAAGAGGTTACCTTTCTTGGGTAATTTAGTCTTGAAAGATGGTTATGCCATACCCACAGTAAGTTTGAGATGCTACTTGAGTGGCTACTCCTTTGACCCAAAAGCTGTTGCAGTGCATCTTGGGAACCATCAACTTTTTAAAGAAATTTCCACCCACCCTCAAGCAGCTGGCCGCGCCGCTGCATCCACTGACTGGGAAGAATGTTCTGTTCTACTGAACTGAAGAGTGCCAGTGGGCGTTCAACGCATTTAATGAGGTGTTCTTGGCGCCTCTTTTTCAAACACGTGTACCAAACCAAGTCATTTATTGTAGCATGTGGCTCCATCCGCCGCTATGGGAAGTATTGTTTCAGGTGCACAATGGTTTGGAACATCCAGTTGCATATTTTTCCCACAAGTTCGCTTTATCTTAACAGTCCTGGCCAATTATGACAAGGAGCTGGCCGCCATGGATTAGTCCCTTACCCATTAGTGATATCTTCTGCAGGGAGCATGGAATGATATGAACATAAGAATGGATCACCAAGATATTTTGTTTTTCAGAAACTGCAGAAGTTGGTTCATCATCAAGCCTGGACATATCACGACCTCCTTAGTTAAAATTCTAGATATGAGTTTTTGAAAGGGGCGGTGAATGTTCTCCCAGACTTTTTTAGTCACAACCCTGAGATGAGTCTGAAGGGAGGCGGATGAGCAGAAGTTAACCACAGTAAATCCGCTGACCCAGATCTTAGCTATTGCTCCTCTGACGATTTTGTTGTTAAATTGGGCTCTGGATTTTCTTCTGGTTTCTAGGGTATTAGCGGGACAAAAGGCTTGTTTGGGGGCTTAACGTTTTTTACTAGCTGGCGCTTCCAAAGAATATGCTGTCCCACTATCCTTAGCAGAAGGAAACATTCAATTTTTGACAAGATTGTGGGTGCCTCACCATTTTCTGTGACAAAGCTATCTAGCACACCTCAACCCCCAAGGTGGGACATAAAGTAAATAAAAATTCCTGTATTTGATTAAGCGGATGTAAAGTTGGCAGGCATTTTCCAGGGTATTCTGGATGGATAACAAACTGTGACATGCGCGCGGGCCAAGTCAGATAGAGCAGGTAAGAATTGGCTTCTTCGCCCCCTGAAGCAGGTGGAGGGCCCTTGTACCTCAAAATCCATCAATTTCGTTGTCAAACTCCTCAGCTCCAAAGGGTTTACATCTATTATGGCGGTCATGGACCACTTCACTAAATTCACACTATTCATACCTTGTTTCTCTGCCATCACCTCTGAAGAGATGTTCTAGATCTTTGTGCGGTATGTATTTTTGATGTTCAGGTTGCCACAGGAGATCATAAGTGATCATGGGTCACAGTTTATAGCGCGATTTTAGAATGAACACCTGGCAATAATGAAGACTATACTGTCATTCACCTGCATACCATCCTCAGTTGGATGGTCAAACAGAGCGGGTTACCCAGATTCTTGAGCAGTACCTTCACTGTTATGCCGAGGCTGCACAGAACACCTGGGTGGATGACCTTCCACCGGCTCAATTTGCATATAATAATGGTGCTCTAGCATCTACTGGTTTCACACTGTATGAGGCCATGCTGGGTACAACCCCTCATTTTTGGTGAGGCCAGGTATTCACCCAGAGGTTCCAGCTGCGACGAATCATGCACAGCACATCTGTAGCACCCAGTACTTGGTTTTGGAGCATTTGACTAAGGCCTTCAGTGATCACAAGTGGTAAGCGGATCAGAAACGTCTACCAGCTCATAAAATCATAGTGTATCCTCCATCATGTTGGACATACACCACTTTCAGATGCATGTGCCCTCCCAAAAGATTGCAAGCAAGAATTCAGGTCCCCATGTGGTTGATTAAAACTTGGCAATGGGGCGTTTTGGTTGATGCTCTCAGCTAACTGGAAGCAGCACCTCACTTTTCACGTGTCACAGTTGTCCACATTTAAGAGGAAGATCCTGCTGATTAGAGCCTATCATAGATGAGGGATTGGAGGAGCCTGAGGTCAAAGATATATTGGCTTCCCGGAGATCTCACCATTCAGTCCAAAATCTCTTGGTTGGAAGGGGTTTCTGACTTATGAGAACAGTTGTGTCAGCACCTAAGATTGTGTAAATTGTGCTGAGTTGGTGAAGGTCTTCTATGCTTTGCATCCTGATGCTCCCTGCCACCTTGAAGGTCTCCATGCTATTGGCTAATAAGCTGCCAAAGGCCCATAAGAACTCATGCTCTCCCAAGTCCCCAGTGGTGGTGCTACGCCTGTTTAAAGATGGAAGGATAATGTAAGTTTAGAGGTGCATCCCCTGTGCCTTGATTGCGAGGCATTCCTGTTCCACACTTATAAGGGAACCAAGAAGGCAGCCAGCCATTATACCACATGGCCATTTGGCCCAGGTGGTTGATGAGAGGTGGGTGATGGCGTACCCCTAAGGTTGCTCCCCTATCTTACCATGAAAGAGCTGCTCCAGTGGATAATGGGTTGTGAATGGATGTGGCAGCGGCGAGAGGAAGCCGCCAGAAAGAAAGTATCAAGTATTCATCCTGGCAACAATTTTGAGTTCTTCCAAAGAGGTGAAGAGTCTAAATAAATTGAGGGGTCCAAATCCATTGAGGTTGAGGGTAATAAATCTCTTTTATACCAAGTGGGATCGCCCCTATACAGATTGACCTTTGGTGCAACCAGTCGCTCACTGAACGAAGCATTACCAATCCACCAAGCGGAATTATGGTGGGAGTAAAATTTCAGCAGCGGAATTCAATAAAGGGTTGGCTGTCCAGAAGAAGGTCTATCTGGCGTCAAATTATGTACTAAATCTTGTTCCGCCAAAATCAGTTGGTATCACAATTCTTCAATCATAAAATCTCATTTTTCCCTAAGCTTTTAGTACTTAAGACAACCGTCCCTCACTGGTAAGGTTGTCTTTCAATTCTCAAACGCTTATTTTAAAATTGATAAATCCCCTTTCCAGCTAAATTTTCCAGCTATAAGGGTTTTCTGTTTTCTGTCATTGCAGGTATCAAGAACCATGTTCCCAATGTTGTGCAACAACTGGTCCTTAGTTTCATTATTATGAAGCTGCTGCCTACCATCATCAAATGGTGTTACTGAGTGAGAGGTCTGATGGGAGACATCCCCATTTGTGGACGCCCTCTGGCGTCAAGACGTCCCGTTATTGTTGTAGATCATTTCTCCCCACTATCAAGGTTCCTTGACCCCGCCACTCACTGCACAACCAGTGGCACCTAAGCGCATCCAGGGCACTCCATGGTTCCCAAGGAGTTAACTGTGGCGGAATCCGCTGCCACTGCAGCGTCCACAATTTGATCACTAGTAGGAATTTGGTGATAATGGTCGTCAATCACCACTCCCTGATCACTTTTCTCCCCGCCCGCTATCAGATCATTTTGACGGCTATAGTCTCATAATTCAGGGTTGTTTTCTGGGTACTTACGCACCCTGATTGGCAGTCAAGTCTCAATCTCATTTTCCCCTTCCATGATAAAACCCCTACCTCACAACACAAAGATTTACCACACTCAAGTGGATGAAAGAGAAGTTTATTATAATAATGTCACAATCCAGGATTTTCCTGGATGTCATTGTTCTATTAGTCTGTAAGTATGATGCACAACGAGACATAAACCCAATGGAAAGCAATAAAATCTGGAATACTTGTCATTAACTCCTAAAAAATCAATTTCAGTTAAAAACCTATGACTATGAAGCTCAATTAAGTTTACCAATAAAAAAGCTTCCAATAATGACCCCATTGACATTGGAATCAGATCATAAAAGTAACAATCATCAAATTAGTACACTGATAGAAATGGATATGGCTGCATTTATGTCAAGGTAAAGGATTTACTTTTGGAATCCAGTCCCTAAGAAGTTTTTATAAATAATTAATTTTAAAGAATACGGATACATGTAAAAGTTACCCTTAGTAGAAATTTCTCTATAAACAGTTCCCTCTGCCAAGGTTTTCATGCTAATTTTCTATTAGGCTAAATAAACCTATCTTTAACATTTTGGCGTTTATGGCAGTTTAATAATAACTTAAAGAAAATGTTACTGCAGATGTTGCAGCTCTGGAGAAAGTTATTTACTAGTGACTATGCACTACACATGTTGTCATATGCTTATCACAAGTCAAACTATTACTATTTGTCAAGTAAATTAGTGCAATCTCTGACCCTATCTGGTGATGTGCACAACTTTTCTTTGGTTTGCGCATGAGCTTTCCTTTAATAGATTAAAAAATAATCTTATAGAAGCAGAACATGACATTAAAAGAAACTACTTAGATTTTGTCCTTGTGTTCTTATACGTTTTGCAAATCCCTAAGCTGGTGAACATCACCACGTAATAAACAACACCACCACTGTAGTTCTTAGTGTAAAGATTCCCTGGAATGTAGCTGAATTCTTGAAAATGAGGTTGGCACTGTAAACTAGCATAAAGGTCAAAAAAGATGAAAAGATAGGGCATAATAAGCTACTATATTAGATAAAAGACTTTATATTTGTGGTGTGAGTGGGGACATGATGCTGAGAGGACTTCCATGGCCCCATACAATCAGGTTTATTACTTCCTTCCAGATTGACCACATGGTTGACGCCCTAATTATTCTGTGTCGTCCTCATAAATCCAGTGGGGGTACATACCTTAAGAATTTCAGGAAGTAAAGGAGCAATTCTAGAAGGCATCTCTTTTATTTCTTATATGCATAACGCTATCTGGTCAAATGGCTCATTGGTGCTTCAAGGACAGTTTAGGTCACAAGGGATTGAGAGTTGACTTATTAGGGCTCAATTTGGGAGTATAAATTTTGACTTACTCATCATCCCAAATCCTGACAGCACCCCCTCAAGCTCCTGTCAGAGGGGGTATTGGGATGTAGGAACTGGCCATGTACTTAGTTCACCACTTTCCACTTGATTGACATCAGCAATGAGAATACTCTGAGTTCACCTTATGAATGAACTTTTAAGGTACAGATCAAAGAGCATCAAGCTTGTTCAGTTAACCTCCAGGTTAATGGTGATAAAAGCGAATGAGGTCACTTAAATGATATATGGGTATGGAGGTTCAGCCAACATTAAATCAGCATGACTCTTTCTGCGGTGGTGACAACGACTTGCATAGCTAGGGCTTGAAGCCAGACAATTTCATCAGCTAGTACCTCATGTCAGCTTGGAGCTCTCAGTCACAGAGTTATTGAGTAGGGGCTGCACGCTACTTGGTAATCAAGGAGCACTCCCATATAGAGATTCAAAAGGGGGACACTTTGATGACTCTATGGTTGCTTATTCAATAATCAAGGAAGGCGCTGGGTAGGCAATAGTTCCAGCAATTAAGGTCAGAGGCAGTTAGCTTACAAAAGTAGAGATGAGTGTTCTGTTAACACGTTCCACTGCCCCATTGGTTGAGTAATTATAGAAAGAGTAAAACTTTGGTTAATTCCAAAAAGAGAAGTTATTCCTTGGACTACATGTGGGGTGATTTTTAGCCCATTGTTTAAAATTAAAGTTTGTGACATTTGTTCTGGGTGAAAAAGAATCAAATAAGTAATAGGGCCTTGGTTTTCATGGTGGTAGCAGGAATGGAAATTGCTATGACCTATTTGGTCAAGTGGTTTATGGCTTGTAGGATATAATTATGACCATGTAACCTGATGGTCAGAAGGCCCACCACAATGATGTAATGACATTAAAGGGGCTTGACGGAGCCACAACTGAATGTTGATACCATGACCATCTCAGTCCTGGAATTGACAAGTCATACAAGCCTCTATAATTTCTTAGATGGTCTCAACCATTTGATCCCAATAGCATAGATTCTATATCCATTCATAAATCTTTTTCACTGCCTATGCCTCATAGTCATGTGTCCTTCAAGAATAACATTGGTATGGGAAGAAGGTCAGATATAAGGAAGATATTTATTATCATTTCTTTTATATAGCATTCCCTATTTGATTTGAGTGCATAAAATCATCTTACATAGCTTAGATTGTATCTCTGAAGTCCTCAACTCCCATCACTCAGGCAGCTAGTTAGATCATACACCCAGTATTTTAGGGGTCAAGGTAGCTGATACTAGCTTTCAATAAGAGACCATCAACATTCTGATAAATTGCTCCTGCACGATGGAAAATAGTAAAATCGTAGTTCAACAGCCTTAGGGACCATTTGGCTTACCAGCCATCTGAGTCCTTCATCTTGTGCAATCATTGGAGAGAGGAATGGGCATTCATAGCAGTGAATTGGATTCATATAGGTAGGGCCAGAAATGTTTGATTGCCAACAACATGGTCAGGCACTTGCTCTCATTAAAGCTGTAAACACATCCAGCCTTTCTCTTTTATTACTATTGGTGACAGACCCAAAAGGGGGAGCCGCCACGCATCTTTATTTGCAAATGGGCCAAACAAAGGGATTATCATAAATTAAAAATTCCTAGTATAACCCCTAGGTTATCAGCTTAAGAAGCCATATCATATGGTGAGGAGGCTTTAGGGAAGCTTTTGTCTGGCACCCGCTTTAGCTGGCGGACATGGCAGACAGCATTGGGGTGGGAGCATCAGCGACATGGGGCATAAGGAGGTATAGATGTGGGTTTTTTTGTTAATGAGGCTGGCGGTGTCCATCGCCTCAATACATTGAGCAAGTTGATTCTCAGCAAAGATGATGAGATGTGGCACACAAGTAAATGACTCGATGCATCGGCAGGTTTTGGGATAATTGGGGTCAAAAAGAGAAGTTTCTGCTACATTGATGCAAGCGCAGCTCTCACCAAAGCAAGCTCCTCAATTTTGTACTTCACATCTTCCTCAAAATCATGAGGAAAATTGGGGATATGAATACCCTCAAAAAGTTGCTCCATTGCCCCATGGAGTTGCTGGCAGATGAGGGTGTTGGCTGGGGCATCTACAGCTGCAACTGCCATTTTGTTAATATTTTTATAAATGGGAAACCCGTTTTTTGGACAAAAACGGTTTAAACATGATATGGGAGGGTCAACAAAGAACTCCTCCAAAGCAAAATCTGGTTTCATGTGGCACGGCCATTTGTCCTCCTCAATACATTTGAGAGCCTCGAATAATTGGATTTAGTCAGCGCTGGGAAGCCACAGGAATTGGGGCTGTGGCAGGAGCTGATTGGCCACGTGCTGTTGACCAAGGCAGCTCAGCTGAAACTGGTTCAGCTATTGACTCAGGATTCCATAATCTGGTCAAATTTCCAAAAATTTTCTATTTTTTTTTAAATTTTTGATTGGCCGACGCTTTGGAAGCAGCCCAGATTTTCTGACATTGGGGCAGGAGGATTGAGCCCCATTTGAAAAATTGGGGCAAGGCAGCTGCTGGGGTGGCGCCCAAGCCCTGAGTGGAGGATGCAGCAGAAGTAGCAACCATGGGGCACTTGCACTTTGAGTGTTCAAGCTTAAAGCAAAAGGGGAAAATGGCATGGCTGCTTTTTGATGCGTGCCCAGAATGGGTGATCAGGGACAGATCTGGATCATGGTGCAGGGGGAATTGCAAGGTGAGAGTTGTGATGAAATGGGAGAATTGCTGCAAAGGGGCGGAAGTCAATAAAGCTAACAGGTTTGAAAACCACTGTGGCCATATTGATGATTGCCGCGCTTGCATATGAGAAGAGATTCCCATATTTGACCTAGAGGCGGAAACACAAATTGCTCCATGGGAGCACCAAAGGGCTCCGGAGCACCGCTTGAGAGCTGGTGAGGTGGTGGGCCAAGTCCTGAGGGGGACATAATGCCCAGTAGCGTTGGGAGGGCTAGCAGAGCCATCCTGGGCGTGCTTTGGCAGCAGCCAAAAGACACCAGATGGCGGTGCACCACCACCCCAAGCTGGGGCAGCAGGCATCAATTGCATTGACATTGGTAAGTTTTGGCTCATTCAAGTGGTTGTTTTTTGTATTTTTCAAAAAATCCAAATTTGGCTTCGATTTTGGTATCAAAGCGAAAGAAAGATCACATCCAGCCTTTCTCTTTTTTTAGCACTAGTGGTCCCAACCTAAAGGGGGATACACCGATCTTTATATAATCACGCCTGAGCTCCTAAGAGCTTGAGGCGAAGGCAGGGGTAAGCGGAGGTGTCAAGAAAGGGTGGGGGAAAACTTTGCCAGAGCCAGGTGTCCACTTGAACTGACCTATTGGCCCATGGTGACATGGTAAATACTCTCAGAGACATCTCAAAATGAACCTGAAAGTGAGTGATCATATGGGGAAGCGTCCAAAGAGTTAAGTCAAAAACGGCGCAAAGATATGAATTATGAATAGTCCATATCACTGCACCAAATGCCAGGACCCTTAATGATTGGGAGCAATTGGGGAGTGAGAGTTTGAACATGAAGTCCTGAACTGGGTGCGCTACCCAGGGTTCTGCTCGCAGGAGTTCGCGGACCTTGCTCCAGAAAGGGGCTATGAGGGAGCAAGTAAAGAAGCGGTGGAGGTGGGTGTCTGTCATCTCTGCACATCGTGGGCAACCCTTGTGCTGGAAGGTGGGACCAGTTCGATCCCCTGTCCTGTATGAGCAGTGTAGAACACGCCACAGTGTATTTGACACTTTTGCTGAGAGAACAGGATGGGTAACTTCCTTCCAGAGCTCCTTGAGATCACATTCCACAGCGGGGGGTAAAAGTTCCAGAAGATGAGGCCGCATAGGGGGTCTGTCCAAAGGGTGGAGATGGGAGATAACAATCATCCCATTGTGGACTAGGGCGTGATGCCGGGGGCTAATCCCAGGGCCACTCCTTTTATAAGGGAAGGCGTGGTACACCCGTACTCCTGCCCTCTTAAGTGCAAGGAGAGTCTGATTCCAGTAAAAACTTGATGAAGGTTTGAGGCGGTGGCCTGGATGGTTTGTTAGCCACTCTCCCACAGCTGTAGGTAAGGTTTGTGGAAGCCCTAGAGAGGCTGCTAAACCCTGGCGTAAGGCTGGAGCCCATTGCGGCATTGGAGCCATATGCCAGCAAATGATGGGCTTAAGGAACCCCATCAGGATTGAAGTGGCATGAGACCTAGTGTCCAAAAGACCTAGGCCCCCCTCACTGCGGGGTCAGGATATTGTGGTCAGAGCTGTGGGTGGGTGGTTGGATCTTCATATCCAACAGCGAAGTATCACATTCAACCTCGTGTAGAAACTGTCCATAAAGGGGCAGACATGAGCGAGAAACAATAGCTTTAATAGAAGAAAACATTCGCCATCAGGGCGCGTCCCTGGGGGTGATACGCTGGAAGCTCCAGCTAGCTACACGAGAGTTTATTACATTAAGCAAGCGGTCCTCATTATCCTTGATTGCAACCCCTTGTGGTGTGGTGAGGACACCTAGATGCCGAAAGGTGTCCCAGGTAGGTTCCAAACCAAAAGGCGGAGCAAAGATGGGGTACCAACTTACACTATAACGGTTTTAGAAGTATTAACTATTGCATTGGAAGCCTTGGCTTAGCAATCCAGGGTCTCCATGGCCAGGTCTAGGTCCTTCTTACATCTAATTGCCACTGCTGTGTCATCAGTAAAGGCTATGGTGCGGGTGGGGGGGTTTCCCAGGAACCTGAATACCCATCAGTCGTTCCTGGAGTAGGGCCAGAAGAGGATTCAAAGCTATGTTGAACAAGATTGGGCTCAGTGGATCTCCTTGCCGGAAACCCTGATCAACCATAACCGCTGCTGTAAAGCCTGTTGGGGACAGTACCTTAATGTGAAGCTGGGCGTAAAGAGCTGATAGCCATGTACTAGCTTGTGATGGGATGTGGAGGCGGGTTAGGGAGGCGTCCAGATACTTCCAATTTACTCGATCATATGCTTTTTCCATATCCAGAAGCGCCACAAAACCATGTGTTTGAGATGAGTTAGATGACAAGGTTGCCAAAAGCTCATTGTAATTGTTCCAAAGCGACCTCCCTGGGATAAAGCCATGTTGAGCTGGTTTGAGGCGTGGTGCTGCCCACTTAGTCATGCGGTTTTCTAGAAGCTTAGTAAATAGTTTGTGGTCCGTGTTCAATAATGATATTGGTCGCCAGTTTGCAAGGTCCTCTCGGCTTGCTTTCTTATGGATAAGGGTCATAATTGATCCTCTCGAGTCAGGAAGTACTCCCCCTTCTGCCAAGAGGGTCAAGAAGAGGGGCTGGAGGGCCTTTGTAACTGTGATGGGATCCACTAGATACACCTCAAACAGGATACCATCTGGGCTTGGGGCCTTCAGATGTGGGCTGTAGAGTAGAATGTTCATTACTTCTTGCTGTAAAATGGTGCAAGAAGTTCTTAATCCGCTGAGAAATTAAACATTGGTTCCGGAGCCCCTTCAATGAATTAATGAACATCTGCTGGGCTTACCCAGGAAGCCTTGAAGAGGGTTGAATAGTAACGGTGGATCTCGTTGGTGATCTCCTCCTTATTTGTGGTGACAATGGTCCCCACCCTCAGGGTTGCAATCTCATGATCCTTTGAGCGGGCTTTCTGCTTCTGGTAAAAGAAACGGGTGGGCCGTTCCCACTGGGTGTAGTAACGTGACAAGGTGAAGTTTGCTGCACGTTCTTCTTGCTCAGTAAGTTCCTGCTGGTATGTCTCGTGGGCCAATTCCCAAGCCTTCAACCATTGAGAGGAAGGCACTGGGCGGCAATTCCTTTCAAGATGTCTTATTCTAGCTTCAACACGTCTGACTTTAGCCTGGGCCACTATCATTCGAGCATTAGCACAATTGTAGGCTACCTTTATGATCCTTGCTTTTGTATCAGTCCATTTTCTTGTAAAGTTCGCAAATGAGGTGAGGCCAGGTGCTCTGGATCACAAATGGCTGCATTTATCTTCTCTCTTGCAAACTGGTTGTTCAAGAGCCTTGTAGCAATCCTTGGCCAAAATCTTCTTGATGGTCTGAGGATTGTTGTCAGGATCACCGTGAGGGATCTGTGATCACTTATAGTGTTATCTTAGGTTATAAAAGTGGACACTTGACCAACCAGCAATGGGCCCACTAGGGCCATATCAATCCGTGAAGCTGATGTGAATCTCCAACCTGCACCTTGGATCCGAGACATACAGCCAAGTCCAGATGATAAGGGGGAGGACATCCATGAAACCACTTGACCTGAGGAAATTTTGAAGCTGAGCTGTACCTCATCTGTCTTGTGTGGCAGGAGGAAAGGTGTCACACACCCGAATTAATATTGTGTTGAAATCCCCCATCAGCACTGTATTGCCTAGGAGTTGTAGTAGAGCAAGTTCTTCCAAAAGATGGTCCTGCTCTTGACCTGCATCTGGCAGGTATATGCTTGCAACAAAGAAGGAGAACTCAGGGGTTGATAATTTAGCCAATATAAGGCGATCATCAAGGTGTTTCAAAAATTGGTGGGTTTTCATCCAGGGGTTGAGGATAATAAGGGCCACATAGTGTGTCAAACAGGAGTTACCTCCAAATTGGTCATTCCAAACTACAAAATCAGAGGGGGGGACATGGGGCTCCTGGACAGCTGCAATATCTATGAGAGTCGACCTGAAGTTGCAGAGGAGGTGGGCTCTCCGCTTGTAATCCTGCAGTCCATTAGAGTTAATGGACTGCAGGGTCAGGGTGCCCCTTTGGGGCCTCATAGCTGTCCCCCTCCGTATCCTGGGGGGTTACCGGAGCTTCCACCTGCATCTGTAAGGCTGCTCATTTTTAGTTCATGAGCTTGACTCTTTGCAGCAATCCATGCTGATCGACGAGGAGGAGGATTATTTTAAGTTGATGAGGCTGAGGAGCCTGTAAGACAGCCCAAGATACTTCCCCCACTGCTTTGCACAGGAGTATCTTGAGGGTGCTCCATAGACTCCTCTATTTGTGCATCATCTGATGTATCAGAGTCCAGAGTCACCTCCTTCAGTACTGAGCATGGCGTCTGAGTTTCAATACCCGTAGATGGTGGGGGCGGCAATGACTTGGTGCCTCCACCTGGACTTGGGGTACTCCATACCTGTTCCACCCTTGGGGTATTCTGTATTACTGAATTCGTTTTAGATGCCACCCCTGGGCTGGCTTCCTCTGTGTTAGCTTGATGAGAGGCAGATTTGCGCTTATTTTGGGCTGGTGAAGGGTCTGGCAATTTAGAAGGGGCTCTCATAGGGAGAGGGTTTTCCGCACTAAGGGAATAAAGTTGTGCTACTGGCTGTGCCTTCTCACCTGCTACACGAAGGGCAGAGGGGTGAGATCCTGTACGGGCACCCAGTGGGTTGGTTGTGGGATTGCCGCTGCTGCTGTATGGGAGCGTTTCTTACCTGTCGCAGGGACTTGGCTACTATGTGAGAGAGCTTGTTTATGAGAAGTACAACTATTATATAGGTGGCTTAAAGCATTAAACCATGAGCAACGTGGTCGTGCCTGGTCTGGATCAACAAAGAAGATTTCTGAACATGATCCAATGACTGCAACACGTGGGATAACCTCCATGTTGCGGGCCACCATTGGGTTGGGGATAAATGATGCCCTAGCAATATGAGCCCTCTGGGTTGGGGCATAATAGGCTGGTGCGCACAGGTCTACTGATAGAACTGACCCAAATTCCATCAATCCTCAATGAAGCGCAAGCTTAAGGGATTCTGGGTTCACTGTAGCTGGAATATTTGAGAAAGTTACCCAGGAAAGCTTCTTAAAGTTAGATCTAGTTCTCAGCACATGAAGAGAGCCATGCATAATCTCAATTGTAACTGAGGCTGCCCGATCTGCATCTGCTGCAGTTGTAAACCCTACATCAATATAGTGGCTTTCCACCACTTCATGAATAGTGGTGTTAACTGGAAAAGCTCTTGCTATGGCTTTAAAATAACTAAAATAATCCCGTGCATAAAACTCAACAGGATTATGCCCATAGTAGACTCTAACTGCATGAGCAAGAGTGGACCTAGGGAGTGCACGTTGTGAGCGAGTTTCTGCCCATCTTTTCCTCACTTCAGCTACAAAAGCAGCTTCACGAGGGTCAATGGTGGGTGGTGCAGGCACTAGTTTTTTCTGCCATGCGCCTGAGGCATCCTTCACTCGCTTATTTTTGTTCACATTTAAATCTAAATTTAAATGTAATTTAGTGGATTCCCCATGGGGGGGAATACTAGACGGAGGCGCTGGCATTCCTCTGGATTTACGCGCTGGCCCCTGATGGGACTTCCCAGTAGATACTTGATTTTTTGCAGGTTGGGTAGACTTACCTGGTTTGGGTTTATTCCCTGCCAATTGATTAAGTAATTATGGCTCATCATCAAACCAATCTATTACTACCTCCTTCATCCAACCATCAGCAGATACTGGTAGGGATTTTTCAGCTGGTTGATTGGCTAGTTGGCTAGTCCCATATGAATTTTGATGTTGATTTTGATTTTGATGAACATTATGGCTAACTGATTCACCACTCAGTGTTGATTCAGTTGATGCGCGTTGGTTACCTTCCAAACCAATAAAGTGATGACTAACTGATTTACCAAATACTGTAGATTCAGTTTGGCCGTTTTGGGTAATGTTGAAAAAGTGAAAAAATGACGACCAACTGATTCAACACTTTCTGACGATTCAGTTTGGGCGCCCAGGATGATTTCCAAAGTGGAGGCAGTTGGCAAAGCCATACAAACCCCATGTGAGGTATTGGGAGCTGCAATACTCCCTACTACTGTGGGTAAAACCTTAGATGTGCCTCCAGGGTGGGGCGCACTAATTGGGTGACCCTTATTCAACACAAAGTTGACTGGGGTAGGCTGTACAGTAGTGGTATCATTTGTGATCCCACCATGGTTTAACAAAAGTTGGTCTGCTTCTACTTTTGCAGCTGCAGTTTGGGAGTGGGCTGTACGGGTTGAAGCAAAAGTTGGCAACTGAGGGTTCTGTATTTTGGGGTGAGTTTGAGCGAATTCTGAAGCATTGGAGGTGCGTTCAGTGGACTTTACCACCATTATTTGTTAGATTCGTTTAGTTAAATTTCTGGGTGATTGTAATATTCAAATTTTGAAATTTAGCGGTGAAAGAAGCACATCCAGCCTTTCTCATGTCTTACTAAAGTAAGCCACTGGGTGATAAATCTGGTCTTCATTGTAGTGAGCTAGGATGGCCTTGACAGAAATATTAGTAACATCATTGAATAGTAGGAATTTTCAGTCAAAATGGAGATGAACTAAAATAGGTTTTATGCAAAGAGCAGTCCACAATGCATTAAACGTCTGTTCCTGTTCAAGATGCCACTCAAACGGTATATTCTTTTGTAGAAAATAGACCAGGAGTTCAGCTAAATTGGCAAACTGAGGGATGAACTGATAATATAATTCAATGCAAAGGAATACTTAATTATCCCTAAGGATCTGGGGGCATGACATTCTCTTAATGGCGGCGACTTTATCTGAGATGGGCTGAATACCATGTTTTGAGACCATGTGTCCAAGGAATTTCATTTTAGATCGGAAGAAAGAGCACTTCGATGGCTTGAGCTTTATTGAGGCCTTCCTAAATGATTAAAGGCTTCCCAGAGGCGTTCCACATGGCTGTTGAAGGTTTGCAAGAAGACAATAATATCATTAAGGTACACAAGGACACACGGTAGACTCAAGTCCCCTAGGATCCTGTCCATGATGTGCTAAAAGGTGGAAGGCACGTAACAAAGGCCATTGGGCATCCTCATTAGCTCAAAAAACTCTCATTGGCTATTAGCGCTAATTTGGATTAACCTTCAGGTGCTAGCCTCTTGCTAATATCTGCTTGCGAGATCCATAACATAAAAGTAGTATGACCCAGCAAGCAAGAGAAGAGAGTCGTCAATCAGGGGCAAAGGGTAATTTTCCTTCTTATTGATAGAGTTGATTTGTCAATAGTCCATCATCAACCAATGGCTGACATCCTTCTTTCAGACTAACAGGAGAGGGGAGGACTAAGGGCTATGTAAAGGCACCAATAGCTAGGCTTTAAGTAGTTGCTTAATCTCAAAAGCCACACAAGACTCTTCAACTATTCTTTTTTAAAAGGTTGGGACTGAATGGGCGGCGTGTCACCAGTATTGACGTGATGTAGAACACCATTTATTTTCCGCAAAGTTTTAGGTAGATGTTGAGAAGAGGTACATATATTTTTACAGTTATTTCTTAATCTAACTCTGTTGTTTGCTAATGAGCTTATTCCCAATAAAGAATGTTGACTAGAGCTACTGAAGGTGGTGCCTAACCCAAAATCTCTTAAATTTAAAAAGTTACAGACGTCTTCTATAGCATCTACAAGAAGAAGACAAACATAATAACAAGAGAATTAGGCCTACTATTCTAGGTTTGTCATTGAGGGTAGCCAGCAGCACTGATATGAATCCAGTATAAGCAGAATTTAAACAATTGAGGTAGGTCAGGACCTCCTTGACGGTCAGGTTATCTAGACCTCATATTTCCACCAATTGTCCTGGGGAATATTGATATGAACACATATTTGATGATAAACTGGGACTTTGGCGGTATAGTGGTCGTTTTAGGTAATTAGACAGACATGCCTTCTTGTCTATCTACTACAGGAGGGGGTATCCATAAACAAGATCCACTTACATGATACTCAAGCTTGTTGATCCAGCTTTCACTTTCTAACTGAAAAGCCTGAGCTCTGACCTCCATCTTGCCATTTCAGGATGTTCCAAAAATTAATGGAACCCAATGTTTCAACAGAATAGAAATGGTTCACTACAGTGCACATTATTGGGATAGTCCTGGAGAAATTATGTATTTAAAAGAAGGTCATAACTTGACCTTCTAATGCAATGGATGGGGTATTCACAGAAAGCTTTCCAAGCAGATATTTATTAAGACTAGGTCCCAATGGACTGAGTGCATTGTGTCCCAGCCGTGCTGTATTCCATGCAATGTGGCAAGCTTTATCGATTTTAATGCGCTTCAATAATTAAGACAAAATGACTTTCATGGGGAACTATTGTCAACAACGGCATGGACAGGGATTTGTATATACTTAAACAGTGACGTGTGTAATTAATCTCACAAATTGACGGGTATAGTGAGGAACATATGAGATTCACCAGAAGAAGCGTAAGAAGTATCAGATTCTTTATTGTCAATGGCTATCAAATCATTTTCTGGTATGTCACTATTTGACTCATTTGAGATCGCTAAAGTCTTTTGAGGCAGAATATGTATCTCAGCATGAAGTGTTTTATCCCTCATGATAAATGCCTTTACCCACTTCCTAAGCGAGTCTCTTCCAACAAGTCTTGGCGTTATGACGTAATTAATTGCAGTAGGAACATCAAGGTCTAGGATTCTTTTTGGTTCTAGACAATGTGGGCCTGAGAATGGCTGGAGGAAGTGGATGCAGTGACTTTGGATGAAAGGCAGACACAAGAAGAATTATTAGGCGCTTCCTTTTTCCCTGATACAGGTAAAGCTGTCAATCAGGACGATCATTTGCATTTGGACCTCATGATAAGATCCCAATGCAGAGATGACCATAGTTATAGTTTCGTACAAGGTAATGCGATTCGTGGTTACAAAGGTTGTGCTTGGGCATCAAGTCATCAGGCAAAACCAATAGAACATTCTCCTTTGTTCACTTGAATTCCCATGACCGCCTGCTTTTGATCAGACAAGGTTTGGTTGGTTCCATATTCCTGGATTAGGGCGGCATGGACTTGTTCACAGGTGAAATATTCCTTTGAATGGGAGTCATAATCTCCTGAGCGGTGCTACTCAGATAGGAGTGGATAGGCTTCACATTCAACGATTGGTGGCCTCTTCTATTAAGATTTCATAAACGTACAATAAAGAGGCAATACTTTTTTCCACTGGATTAAAATTCTCTTTGAAACTAGGCTTGAAATAAGTCACAAGAGGGGTGAAACGAGTATTGCACCAAAAACTATGCAGGCTCAGAAATCCTAATTTCCGCATAGTTGCAAGGGCATGTTGTTCCAGACGTTGTCTAAACCCTCCAGTCCTCTGTATTTCATCCCAATTTCGGTTTAAAAAGGTAATGGAGGATTACGGGCAACCTGCTTCTTCATCACATGGATTTTGGCATGCTGGAAAAGCAGCTGACTCTAAAAGTTAAGTGAGTTAGGACACTGTTACAGGTTTGCTCAAGTTGGGCGATGTGACTATCAGTGAGCTTGGCATATGAAATAAAATTCTTTGTCTTATCCAACAAGGCTTTAAAAGGACTCTGGGGTCTAATGGGCATCCATCTACCTGGATCTTACATCCTTGAGCTACCTTCCATATATTATCCCATAAGGCAGAGAGTGCCGTTAGGATGTCTTGTTTCCAAGATTCATTAGGATCACCAGGAGTAGGCGCCGTGGGACTGGAAGGTCCTTGTGGCCCACAGGGACCCTTGGGCCCTTCTGGACCTTCTGGTCCCATGAGTCCCTAAGGCCCTTCACTCCTGGAGGCAATGCCGCAAGGGTTTAAAGCCTGGTAGTGCTTCTAAGAGTCCGCACAATGTATTACCTATTTGAGGCATTGGTTCTAGGCGGCCTCAAAGGGATGAACTTTTTAAAGAAGCTGGTTATCAATGTAACCCAAAATATTACTATCTAACACTGCAAGCTGATTATGGATTTTGCGATTAACCTATGGTTATTGACAATTGGTTCATGATTGTTGTGAATGAAGGAGGAGCCACGTTAAAGAATTTTTACACAAATAAGTGTTAGATTTATCTGCCTCAGTTGATATGATACTTCATGGTGATGCATCCCAACTATTTGTAGAAGAAGGTGTATGTCTGGATGAAAGAAGCTTCAGAGATAACATTTCGTACCCAAAGCCAATTCTACTGAGGGTTTTAGGGCTAAGAGATATAAATCCTGCATTGTGGAAGCCACTGAAGAGGCACAAGAGCGGCTATAGTGACCACCCACAGAGTATACTCTGTTTGATAGTTGATAAATTACCTTGTTAAGTTTCTCATATTGTAGTTGATACTTATTATGGTTAACAGATGGTAAGGTAAAAATGAAGGTGGCCCGGAACTCTAGGCTTTAATGCTGTAGGGGAGGTACCTCATACTGAGAGGTGTTAATCCATTGAGTTCACTTCTCAACTGATAAACAGCTTGGGTTGCTTAATTGCTATTATTCTACATTTTTCGTGATAGACGTTTTCACTTGGACAGCTTGGAACCCCCTGTAATGAGCACCAATTATCTCAGTGAAACAGTTCTCTGGACTGTAGCCAAAGATCAAAAATGGGCTTGAAGCTGTAAACTAGCATAGAGGTCAAAAAAGACAAAAAGATGGGGTAAAATAGACTATTTACTAGTTAAAAGATTTTGAATATTTAAAGGGTGAGTGGAGACACAACGCTGAGAGGACCTTCATGGCCCCATGGTATCAGGATCTTTCTCTGCCTTCCAGATCGATGGCCTGGTTGACGCCCTCATTGTTCTACGTCATCCTCTTGACCACAGTGGAGGGAGTTGCTCTTCTTGAGCTTTAGGAAGTGAATAAAATTCCAGAAGCCATCTCCTTTGATTTTCATGTGCATGATGCTTCCTTATCAAACGTCTCATTGTTGCCTTCAAGGATGGGTTTTGATTGTGAGGGCACAAGAGTCAACTTATCAGGGCATAATTCAGGTGTAGAAATTTTTACTCGCAAATCATCTCAGATCCTGATAATGGTGATGTTAGCAATTCCCTTCCTATTTTGTGCTGCTTGAAGTTCACCACTGTTTTGCACCAACTGTTCAAGTTATCTCGCGCTTTAAATTTCTTTTTGTGGGGAACCACCCTTGATCATCTTTGGATTCCACTGAGGCTGATTTTTTACAACGCTCTGGCACAACTCTGCCTCCAAGCGCATTTTCGATATTCTATTGGTATTTTAAACCATCACTGAGAAAGTGGATGCGCTCGTCTCTACATTTTCCTCTAATTTAGGAACATGGTTAGTAAATCTTCTGGCCAACCAAACTGGATTAATTCTAACCTTAGATAAGTATTTTAATCTCATCAACCACGAGGCACCTTTAAAGGGTCACTGGATGCGGCTTGATCTGTGCTATTATCCATACAACATGTCACTTTTTCTATAGTAGAGTATGATTCTCTTCTCTGTTCATTGGACCAGTCTACATAAGCTTTCCTCACCCAGATCCCACGCATGTTTAGACAGAGCTTGGTGCCATATTTATTGATAGCAGATGGGGCAACCAAACTTGATGACATGCTAGATTGAAAGTATCCCTATCATTACAGGTAAAGCATCTATAGCCTCTCCGCACACAAGAGAGGTCCCAACTAAAAACCCTAGCCTCCACAACTACGGAACCCTGCTCCTAGTGAGAGCTTAGATCCCTTTGTGATTGCTTTGCCTATACATGTAAGAGGTCACACCATGAAGGAACTTCTGAGGTTGATAGTACTGAAGGATCGGTGCAACCTTAAAATTGCGCCAACTTCCGCACAATTTATGAATTTAAATGAAAATAGGTCTAACCCTTCATCATATTTAATTATAACATTTGAAACTAAGTGTTAAAGTTGTGAAGGAAAAGCTATCATACAGAGTGATGAAGTACTGTAGATACTGGTTCAGAAAATAACTCCTTTGACCTCGCTTTGGTGTGGACTCAACCTACCTATCTCAAATGTTTGAGATGTTACCCTTGCTGAAACTCCAAAACTTTGCATAGCTACAAAGTCCAATGGCCGGTTACCCTTGATCAAACTCATCATAGGTTTGAGATGCGTAGGTCTGCTCTGAAAAATCTTCCTTGTTCGATATTACTATACATGAGGTGATGGTACATGTAATCTCCATATTTCGATATGAAGAATGGTTTAGTCACGGTACACCCAGATGAAAAAAATCACATTCTTGAAGTTTTGTTCTGCGCCCTCCAAGAGCTCATTTCTAGGCGTGCTCACAAAGGTTCACTCCTACCTAAAACTCCCATCAGGCTTTTAGTATTTGGTTCACGTTTTTGAGTCTGCTGCCTTTTTAGCGTAATCATCCACCAATCCATTTGTGTTCTTGTTTAAGTTTAGGAACGGTGAAGAAACTTAAGGGTGTCTATATACTCTATACGCCTTAAATAAGGAATCTCTTGACGTTTATATGAAATATTTTTGGTGAGCATTTTATCCATACCTCCAAGCCCTTAGGGTTTTCATTAGTTCTTTGGTTTTCTCAAAGCTAATGATGGCCTAATCCTTTGTGGGTTTTCAAAGTCTCAAAGAAGTTACTGAGCCAGACCCTTACCCCATGCTGCTCATGGAAGATATCACACCCATGATCATGAACAGGAAGATCTTTTCAAAGCAAGGACCCCATTGATGCCTTCCATCATATCCCAGTCCACCCTCAGCATCAATAATACACCGCTATTAAGTGTCACTCAGAATGTTTAGATAAAAGGTGATGCCTTTAGACTCCAAAATGTACCTGATATATTTTAGAACTGGAATGTCTAGGTGCTGAGTGATCTTTTAGGGATATGCTGCGTAACATACATTAGTTATAATATAGTTTTTCTTATAACAAGGAGCAGGATGCTAAGGATGTCAAGAAGGTACTTTAGGCAATCTTTGAGGCCAGCCTGAGGTGGACCTTCAAACTGTGATCATTCAAGTACTTTATATCATTCCTGGGTAATGTCATCTTTGTAAATGCCAAGTCTATATTTCATGATAATCTGTCAGCAATCATGCAGTGGGCTTTCCTGGTGGATAAAACATTTTACAAAGTTTTCTGGGTGTAGACAGTTTTTTTACTGGTTTGCGAAAAATCTCTATGCCACATTTGTGACTTTGTTCATTTCACAAGAATGATTGTTTTTGTTTGGTATGATTTAGAAGAGGCTACGTTACAAGTTGTTAAGGATGGTATGCTCGCTGCCACTGTCTTACCCCACTCTAGTCTAGAACACCTCGCTATTGTTGCCACAGACGCTCTAATTTTGCTTTGGTGGCTTTTCTCTTATAGGATGAAGATGATGGTTTAAAGAGCCCTATGCTTATAATTAAGCTGGAAGATGATCTCGCGGAGAAAAACTACCCTGTGTGTATGACATGGTTCTCCATTCATCATAGTTCATATAAAGAATAGTAGAACCATCTTCTGTATGCCCTCCATACTCTCATATTAAAGACAGATTACTGCGCTCTGGAGTTCACAAGAGCGCTTGTAAAATGAACCAACACCAAGCCCAACAGCACTAGAAGATTTTCTAATACAACTTTACAAGCAAGTACAATCCTGAAACACTTTTTTTGATACCATATCTCCTCAGATGTGAATCCTGGCTAGTTTTATTGCTTTGAACTGTAGGATTAAAATGTTATGACCATGATTCATCCAAATCTCTTCATTTTACTTAGAGGGCTCCCCCTAAACCTTCATGAAGAGGGTTCAAAAGGTCCAAGGTTGTTACACCCTTCGAAAGGAACCTAGAGAAGTTCCTGTTGAAGGTTCTATCAACGGGGTGCACAAGAGCTATTCCATTAGCAAAGGTATTATATGATACCAATATGGATCTGGGTGCCATTCTAAGAAATACAAAAAGAGTTCTTAAGGCTTATTATGATCATCCTTTGTCTGGAAATCATGGTTTAGAAAAGATTATGATCTCAATAAAATGGGACGACTCCTGGCCCAGAATGAAGCCTATGGTGAATAAATAACTCTCTAAATACTTGACGTGTTCAAGATCCAAACTTTTGCGTTCTAAGCCCCTGAGAAATTAATGATTCTTATATACTGCTTTGCTCAGAACTAGTATCAGTGTTAATTATTAACCCATTTGCCAATGTATAGTGATTATGATGAAATCATGGTAGTAATGAACTGTCTCAAAAGTATGAGGGCTCTCCTTTACACATAGTGCTTCACATCAAAGAAAAACAGTTGAGATGTTTATCAACGGTATTTTCAAGACACGTCTACCTAAAGAAGTTGCTTTAGACTGGTTCACCCACTTTATATCCACATATTTGGAGTTAATTTCTTCTAAATTGTGCATCAAGCCTTGTCGCTCCTCTGCTTACCATCCTATTCAGATGGCCAGACAGAAATGGTCAACCATACTATAGAACGATAAATCTGTTGCTACATCCCCGCCTAGCAGAAAACCTGTTACTTAGCTCCCTCTCTCCCAGTTTGCCTAAAAAACCAAACTCACCCTTACACTGGTATGACACCAATTTTTGCTAACCATGGTCAACATCCCTGGATGTATGATGAATACTCTAATGGTGTAATAGCAGCCATGAATGACCTAGTAACAGACATTCAGTTAACATTGTTGCTTTAAGACTCATTTCAATAAGGCCGTGCAAGACTAAAAGTTAAGGTTGGCACTTGACGCTCTGATCCACCTACGTAAAAAGATGGCTACATAGCTCTCATTGATGTTATGCATTTTATTCCTGTTGAGTGTTGTTAGTTAAAACATATTGCCCTAAGACTATACAAGGTGCTGCGGCAAATCATTTACATAATTTATTAGTTGGCGTTAACTAAAAGTTTTCTAATATCACACTAAATTTCCCATGTCTACCAATTAAGGAAGTTGAAGGCCCTGCATTTGACAAACCAGGCCTTGTTTGTTTTATAGTACCCAGTGAAGCCAATTTTGAAGTTGAGACCATCCTTATGACTAAGATTCTTAGACGTAAGCAATTTTTTGGCAAAGTGGTTGGGATACATCATTGAAGATGCCACCTGGCAAAAAACCACTGACTGTGCTATGCGCCAACAAAAGTAAGATGTTACTATTATTTCAGGCATGAACTTAGAGGGAGTGATTTCACAATCCAATCTTTTCTTGAATGAAACAATAATCTCATATCATATAAATATAAAGAAAATTGAGTCTCAAACCTGATGCAAATATACGATTAAAAATTATAGGCATCAATATATAACAAAGTCAAGCGCAGTTCAAAATCTTTAGCTATATAGTCCTATTAAGGTTAACAATAATAAGTCTCCAATATTAACACAATGACATCAGCATTGGATTCCAAAGTTAAAATAATTAAACAACTACAATAATTGAAGGGAATTGGCTGCATCCTTATAGTTCCAAGACTTACCTTCAAGATCTGATTTATAAGAAGTTTTCTAAAAAAAGTATTTTTCTTAATGAATGCCCAATCATGCTAGGGAATTTTTACTAGAAAATTCTCATATATGAGCTCCCCTCCCAATATCCACAAGTTTCTTTTTCTATTATTTAAAATAAACCCAATATCAAAATACTTTGGCATTTAGACCCTGTAGTTATGGCTCATGGAAGTGAGGCCAAGGATGTTGCAACACTAGAGCTAGTTTAATCAGCGTACTATGCACTCTTCTTGTTTTGCATATGCTACTACTAGTGTTGGGAAGTTGATATGACTGGATGATATGCTATCCATATTGGCGGATCAGAGGGGATTAAGATGAGTCTTGAGATTTATGAAAAAGGGATATAAAAATTATAATTGAGCAAAATGATGACATTTGGCAAATCAAGAGGATTTATGCTGAGATTCGCTATGAACAAGAGTAATTTGAAAAGGGAAGAAGAATATAAGATTACCAAGCTGAGGATTCATCCAGCTGGGGAACTGAGGTATAAAGAGTCTCATGGAAGATTAAAGGAGGTTTTCTTTTTACAAGGGAAACAGGAGTGCAGAGAAGTCTGCAATTTATATTAAAATAAAAGTAGAAATAAGGAACAATAGCTCCATATATATTTTATCAAGTTTTATTAATAAGTCAGCGATCCTAATATCATCTGATAAGGTTGCTCAGTGGCTAATACCCTGTGCAAATCCAACTCAGTGGAATCAAGCCCAGACGCTGAGAATTATTAGCGGTGCTCACTACAGAGGTCCACTAAGCAACTGTAGTTTGTTAAAAAAATAAACAATGATGAGTCCTCATTTGTTAAAGCATAACCTGATTGGATTCTGGGCGCGGTATGCTGAAGAAGCCCGGGAAGCACCTAACCCCAAACCAACTTTATTTAATGTTACCAAACAAGGGGATGATGAAGTTATGATTAATTTGCAATTTGAGAATTGACCGGAGCTGACAACCAACTAACAAGGATGCTAAAAAAATGTTACTCCCCAACAACTGAGAAATATTATGGAATGGCTATTGCAAGATATTGCCTATATGAGGATGAGACTGTGGAAAATGCCCTGAGTCTATTCTATAATTAACGCGATCAAGAAAATCAATATGCGTTGTACATGTCTTATTTGAATGTGACTACTATGGGGTTAGCTCGCCACCTCGGTACCCACAGAATTGAGGAATATTTAGTTGCTTGTGTACAACCTTCGATTCACTAGCTACTTTTTGTTCTGGCTCGCCATAGTATTGAAATAGGAGATGTATTATGGTTTGCACAAGCACAGCAGCACAATACTTGCCTCCTGCTTGACTGCCTTGATTGTTTGTTTTCAGAAATACAAGGGGTGCTGGCACAGATGGATCATCATGTTGGGGACATCCGCCGTCAACTGGACATTTCTGGTACCAAAGTTAAACTCAGAATTACCTCAAGTAATAAGAGAACAGCTGAATCAGCATGGCCTATCTGTGGAGTGGATTCAGGATGTAACAACCTTGGGGAATAATACCGAGCACTTTATGACAGAGCTAGCTGAATGGGTGGAAGCTCTTGAAGCCATGATTGCCCAGATCAAGGAAAGAATGACCCTGATGGAACAGCAAGTGGTGGCCCAAGTCAGCTCTCTGTCGACAGCAGTAAATCAACTTTGTATTAAATGGAATAACCAGCAAATGACAGATAATGCGCTTATCCTTTGGTCAATGTCTCCCTTGTATCTCCAGCTTATTTGTCAAGTTACACATCTGGAAGTCGTTAGTCAGGCTGAGCGACAACAAGCCTTTCCTCTTCCAATTGGTGAGATAAGAGAGTATGTGGACATGCAAAGGCACCTTGATACCCTTCATTGGGCCAATGAGGAATTGTTACAGGAACGATCCTCCCTTGCTAACAAATTAAACAATGCCAATTAACAAGTGGAAAATGCAAGTCAACAGCAAACCTGACTGCAGAACATAATCAAAGAAGTTCTTTCATGATTACAAGCTGTGGAACAAAAACTGAACAAAGAAAGGGAATTTCACAATGAATTGCAACATCAGTATGAAATGCTGTGACAGGAATTTTAGGATAGATGGTGTAAATGTTATCTGGTTAAATCGGAGCAGTTTTATCAACAAACACTTTGCGGGGTGTACCAGAGCTGGGGGGAATGGGGCAGTTATTGGTGACTCAGGGGAGGAATGTTATGGATTGGTAAACAAATATCCATCTGGGCAGTATGATGGACCCCCCGCGTGACACCACTTCTCCCAATTCCTTTTCAACAGGTTCAAGTTCATCTGGCTGGCTGTATGATAATGCACAGAGTGATGGTTCCCATAGTTGCTCTGACAACAATTCGCCTGCCCCTTGCAGCAGGAACCTTTAGCAAAGCGAATTTGATTGTATCAAAAAATTACCTCCTTTTAGTCATGACAGGAACTTACACGGTTACCTTAAACGTTTAAAATTCGCCGTGGAAGGGGCTACCAATTGACAAAAAGTGAAATTGTTGCTGCCTGCTTTTGATGTGGAAAGCGCTGATCAAGTGACCTGCTATCTTCAAATAGCTTGGTATCTTATGCACAAGTAAAAGCGATCATTATCCAGCTGTTTGGGGGCGCTACCAAGATGTCTCAATGGAAAGCCAATTTTATGACTATACAGTTTTACCAAAACGAGACTCTGTCAGAATTCGCTGAGCAGTTTTCAGCGGAAGCACATGTTCTACTTGGAGCTAATATTCTGACCACTGAGGATGTAGGTATAGCAATGACAGCGGCTGTCAAACCATATAGGGAACTATATAACGCTATGTCTCATGTGTTGGATGGGGATACCGGACTTATTCAAATCATAAACGCCTTACATCAACTCTCCACCACAAACAGCGCCCCCAACATAGCCCAAAAAATCTCTGTTGCCCCCGCTCCAACCCTTTTGGAATATAGGCCGCAGTGACTGGGTTATCAGCCGCTGGAACATATTTGTCCCTCATATGAGTCAGTAGACTCTTTCTGGCCCATGTACATTTCACCAGTTTGTCCGCAGCCTTGGAACCTTACCGGCAATTTTTGGCCTGGTCCTTCCTCCCCAAACTATATATGCACACCGTTTATGAACACTTGCTTCCAGTGCAGACAAAGAGGGCATTATGCGGCTAATTGATTATCAAACCACAAGTGTATGCAATACAAACTAAGATGACTGAGCAGGGAAAATCTCAAGCGGAGTAGAGATAGTATGCTCTATCTACGCTAAGTCCAATTTACTTGTTTTAACAATTGCCAAATGACTTTCCAAGTAGAATTTGAACCTCAATTAATGATTTGTTATACCACTAGCTTTCATTGGATACCCCTGCTTCCGCTTCCAAGAGTAAAAGTTCACCCAATTGGGATGAGTTCCGCCAAGATGTGCATAAGCCATATGTGTGGCAGATCCTGGAACAGACTAGCACCAGCAACGCGGATCCTTTGCCGAACGTCACTCCTTTAGTAGGGGTTAATGTAGCCATTCCAGTGGAGAAAATCACAAGTGAGTACCCTCAGGTTGGCAGGAGCATTTCTTTCTTTTTGAGTAACACAAAGCCCTTGAATGCACAAGCAATAAACACTTATGGTTCTTCTTACTTGGAATGTACTTATTGCGACATATTTGTTCAAAACATAAAAATCTGCACTATCATAGATATGGGAGCACCTGTGAACATAGTCTCCGCCTGGTTGGTGGCTAAACTTATGTTGAAACCGGATGTGGACCATTGAGTAGTATACAGGACCATTGGAATTCACACACTAAGTTGGAAGGAGCATATAGTGCATTGCCTTTATGATTTAGGTCAGTCCAGGTGTCCACTCCTGCGGTGGTTTTGCCAAATAACCACTATGATATGTTGATCGGCGCAGCTTTTATGAGGAAATTTGGCGTTGTAATAAATATGGCGGAAGAAACCTCACTATGTTTGACCAACAGATTCCAGTATATTTTTCTTCTGGTGGAATCCCAACGGATCCAGTCCACTCAGGTCAGATCAATCTAGCATACAGCGATGGAGTAATTACTGTTTGTTATCAGTGACTGAGTTGGCAGACCAGGATCCTCCCCAACCAGATATATGAGTACAATTGGATCCTGCTTCGAGCAACGCGTGCTTTAAGCCTACCATCTGGACACCAGAGCATAGTAGGGACTGGGCTTGAAATCAATGTCCCTAAGGGGCTTTATGAAAATTATGGCGCCTCACCTGCACTCGCAGCTCAAACCACATATGGCTCCAGGGTTACTGCTACCCAGGAATGGGGAGGTGAAAGTTCTGCTAGCAAGCCTACAGAAGAAGGCAATAATAATCTGGCGGCACCAAGTGGTGGCTTACCTACACTAAGTCCCTATAGAGGAAGAACGTCATACACATGATTTTGGCTCATGAGAGGATCTTAAACTACTGGCTCACTCCTCGTTTGGCTACTGACCATGGTTCTGCGGGAAGCGCTCATGGGATTATCAGCGGATCAGCAAGATAATGCTATGGCATTATTTGAAAAGTATTGGGATATTTTTGCAAATAACGATCATGACTTGGGGTGCACTTAAGGGGTGGTACATCGGATAGATATGGGGGATCACCCTCCCATTTGTTTGTGACCTATTAGACATTCAAAAAAGCAGTGGAAGAGGCTGTATCTGACGAAGTGGATAGACTTATTTTGCAAGGAATGCTAAAGCCGTCAAACAGTCAGTGGGCCTCTCCTGTACTCATCCTAAAGAAAAAGGATGGCTTAAATCAGGTGGTTATTGACTATTGTAAACTCAATAATGTAATGAAGAAGGATTCCTACTCTCTTCCGCGGATTGATGATGCGTTAGACCAATTGGGTGGGGCAAACTATTTTTCTGCCATGGATCTGATCTTGGGGTACTGGCAAATCGAATTGCCATTAGAGGAATAGGAGAAATGTGTGATTATCACCTTGAGAGGGTTGTTCCAGCCAACTCACATGCCGCAAGGGTTATTTAACGCCCCAGCTATGTTCCAGCGTGTCATGGATACGATTTTAGGTGATTTAAAGCTGTCCTGTGTCCTAGTTTATCTTAAAGACATTAATGTGTTTTTGTGGACATTTACAGAGCACCTGGCCCACTTAGAGCAAGTGTTTCAGTGCCTCGCTGCCCTAATATAAAAATTAAGCCTCAAAAGTGCCATTTCTTTAAAGAGCAATTGGAATACCTCATGTTTGTTGTGGATTCAAATGGGCTTAAACCGCAGCTGGCTAAAGTAGAAGCAATAGGCAAGATGACTCACCCAGGAAATAAGTGGGACTTTCAGGTGTTTTTGGGGATGGTTGGGTACAACTGATAGTTCATTCCCAATTTCAGCTGCATTGGGGCCCCACTTATTGAGTTATTAAATAGAAATGCTTCCTTTGATTGGACATAATGGTGTCAGAATGCTTTTGATGTATTGCATACCGTGTTAGCAAGTGCACCCATTTTTCAATATCCCAACTTTGACAACCAGTTCATAGTACAAACTGACGCATCCCTCGCTGCTATTAGGGCAGTATTATCCCAGAAGGATGATGACAGCATGGAACATCCTGTCGCATACTGTAGTTGAAGCTTGAACTGTCACAAACTGAACTACACCGTAACCAAGCAGGAGTGTCTAGTGGTCATCTACGTTTACAAACAGTTTTGGGTATATCTACATGGGGTAAGATTCCAAGTAATGATGGATCACGCTTCCTTGCGCTGGCTATAGAATCTTTGTGAACTGGAAGGATGGCTCACATGTTGGGTGCTGAAGCTCCAGGTGTACAATTTTGAAATTATACACCATCCGGGAGCAAAACATCAAAACACAGATTGTCTTTCTCAATTGCCCACAGTCACTATCATGGTGGATCTAGCTGATATAATGTACAAAAAATGGTGGCGAACAGATACCAGGATGAGCCGCTGCAGGTGATCAAGGTGTTAGATGGACTCAGGGAGAATACCTTCATATGAGGGGAAGAACTATACAAGTGGATTGGAGACTTGACGCTGAATTTTCCTAAGCCTTTAGCTAGACCTTTGATAATTATGGATGCTCATCAGGCTGTAGGACATGGAGGATTGCATAAAATGCTAGAGTTTTTGTGACCCTGATACTTCTAGGAAAGCATGCATTACAATGTATTGGAAACGGTTAGCTGTTGCCATCAGTGTCAAGTAAAAAAACCTTTCCTCAAGAAAACCACCTACCAACTAGTGAAACCCCAGTCCGCATGACACACCATTTCCATTGATGTAGTGGGACCTCTGACAACTAGTGCCAATTGATCCAAGTATATAATCATTTCCATCGATCATTTGATTTGATGGGTGGAGGCCAGGGCTATTAGCGACTTGGGCGCAGTCACCACTGCCAAGTTTATTATGGAGTGTGTTATACAGTGCATGGCTGCCTGCAGTTCATTCGAATGGACAATGGAACCAACTTCACTTACCTATTGTGATGGTTGAGGTTTATCCTCAGCATCACATTGCCTTGATCTTTGGTAAGACAGGGCAGGCTGTGTCTGGATGTATGGAGGAGGAGGGGGAGTTGGTCCTGGCAGGGACACCTAAGGGGCAGGAGCTTGGAGTAGGCCAAGGAGCCAGATGGGCATCCAAGTCGAGGAAAAACGAGAATCAGGTAAAATGGGGAGTTTCGAGATTCGATTTGGATTCGAATCAAGAATGGAATGGAACAGGTGCTTGGAAGTTTCGCGGTTCGTTTGGAATTCGAAATGGAACTGGTGCGGAACTGTTGAGAATCGGAACTGGCACAGAACCATTGAGTGAGGATTCCGCGATCCTGCTGTAAGGTTTACACCAAGCATTAGTCAGATTAGCACCATAAGCTTGTGTTATATTTTATATTAGCTTGTAGCATGTGTATATAGGGAAGGAACTGGGAGCTGGAGGCTTC
>JAKSZP010000393.1:0-87814 GCA_022478985.1 Massospora cicadina | reverse complement strand
AGTTGAGTCATTTCAATTGCTTGATAAAAATCTTGACGTAGTGCAGGACTATTATCTGCACAGGTTTCTAAGGATGATGGGGATCATAGTATCTTTCAAGACTTTTGTAGCGGAAACTTCTTCAGGCTGATATGAGGGAGGTACAGGTCAATTTTTCATGAGTTGTTGAGGTCAGCAAAATGAATTAGAGGCTGACTTCTTCTGCATGGCTTGCACTCCAAGGTGTGGCTTGGTTGAGGAAACATGATTGATTAATTTTTCTGTCACAGGTTGAGTTTCTAATGGATGTGTCAGTGCATTTTGACATGGAGCGGTGTCCTGCATGGGTCACTTGCGGGGCAAGTGATTTTGTTCAGGTTAAAAAATCTTAGAAAAGGCTGGAAGAGGAAACTGGTCACAATTCTGGTTTTGAGTGCGCAGCTCATCATCCTCTTCCATGGGTAATCTGACAGGTACTTTCTGGTTTTCCTTTAATGAACTAAGGAGATCTTCACTTTTTTTCTGGTTCTGCAATATGCAGTTGTGTATTTTGTTCTTTGAGTTTTTATGTTCCCATTAGGGAACACAGTGCAAGCAACTTTGCGGGATGAAACCCAGGGTACCGCCCCCCGCCTCACTGGGGCTGCGCAAATCTAAGCACCACCAAAGTGGGCCTGACCGCGGGTGGGGTGGCTCACACCACCCCACATACTGTTCATTATTTATCTTTTTCAGTGTCATAAGCTTCCATTAGGAGAAGGATTTAATCAGGTTGAGCTCCTGGGGTGGAGCCTCAATATATCATATGGGGTTCTGTTGGATATTATGGGAGTCATGGTGGTAAGGTTGTTGCTGTACGTAATTTGCTTGCTGAGGTTGATTTGTAGCTGCTTAATTTTGGTGAGGTTGTCAGTCTTGGCATTTTTCATTGGGGTGAGCAAGATTACAGAGAAAGAATGGTGCGCGGCAATGGTGAGAATGGTGGTGGGATGATTTCAGTTGTGGCAACGCATGTTATTTTGGGTGGTCTGTCCCTGACCATCATTGTGAGATTCTTCAACTGAGCTGAAAGGGCGGAAATCTCAGAAACCTTTTCAGAGGGTGAGGAAATCATATTCATCTTGGGGATGACGTCGTTGCAAGGCTTTACTCAGTTGAATCTTAATCTTCATGTTCCCTAAATTCATTTTGTGGCGAGATGCTAGGCGGGCATAGCTTTGGCAGTAATAAATGGCTTCACTTACATTTAAAGCTGTGCAATCAACACAGCATTCAGGTAAGGTTTCTCTAAGGCTTAGAGGAACCAGTCAAGGAGTTGGAGGTCCATGTACTTGGTGAGGCGGTGGCCAGCCTGTTACCTCTGTCCTACCAGGTCTTCAAAGGTGTCCAAGAAGAAGCTCAAATTTGGGTAGTTCTTTAGATGGATACTGCAGAACTTCTCACATAGCTGAACCTTAGAGATGGAACTTGGCATGTGAGCGGTCCTGACAGTTGACCTGAGAGTTGAATGGTGCATTGGTACAGTGACAGAGGTGGGCGGTGCCAGTATGGATGGAGCAAACATTCTGGAGTCATTGATGAGGAGGGACTTCACAATTGTCCCCATGCGTTGTAGACTGCGAGCCATTGTTCAATTGGCACATTGTCAAACTTGGCCAAAGGTTGACGAGTAAACATATTAATGATAGCCGTTGCAGTTTTCTCATATAAGGCTGCCACTCATAGGATGTGGAGGGTTCTAGTTCATATTGGGCAGGATCAGTATCTATTGTGGAGCTTGTCTATCTTCAAAATTTTCCACAGCAAGGGGCATTTGTATGCAGAATAATCTGTCTTTTTAAAAGGTCAGTGTTCTGCTGAGAGGATTCTGGATGGTTAGTCATAATTAATGAAATACTGGGTTGATCGTATAAAACGTTATAACGAAATGGAAGTCAACTCTAAATCTGATAAAGAGTTTACTGTGGATTTTAGGATGTTTAATATTAGTTGCATTAAGGATTATCATTGAGGCCTGGTGGAATTCAGGGAACAAGCAAATCAGGACAAAATAAACCAAAGTTGCATTGGAAATGTTTTACATTAGTCTTCTCTTGGAGTCATTTTTGAGCGATTTTATTTAAAAAAGTAATTAAACAACAATTGATCGAATGCCAGCCACTCCCAAACAATCCCTGATGATGTCAGATTCGCCGTCAGCTGCTCCAGTGTGGTGCAGCGGCGAAACCCCACCCAGATTTTCCATCTATTGGGAAAATGCGCTCAGACTGGTTTGTCCAGTCCCACTAAGTCCTTGGGTTGGTATAATCCACCCAAGGATCTCGCCATCCACCTGGCACGTACCCAGGCTGTGCCTCACAGCCCACTTGTTCTCCCCCACTCCCAGCTATGTTTTGGCCTTTGGGTCAAGTATGGGAGATTGTTCCCATATGAGAAACAAGCAATTATTGACTTGGCCCAGGTGGTGATGCTGCCAGCTGGATTTATAGACTTCCGCCCCTTTAAGGGGTATTTTATGCTAGGCTTCACCTGTGAAGCTGACGCCGCCACTGCGGCTACAGTGCCCCTGGTCTTCAAGGGCACTCCTATCCCAACAACATGCACCCGGCTCCCCACCAACATCACCATGGTAGTCCAGTTCGTGGGGTTGCCCACCCATCTCCCCCCCCACAGTACACCTTAAGGAGTTGATGGAAGGTTTGGCCGCATACAGCTCCAACCCCATCCTTCAGTTTGTGGTCCCCAATGGGGCCGCTCGACTATCTGGGCCTCAGGCATTTGCCATGATATGCCCAAAATTTTTAAAAATTGCGTTGTTGCTTCCTCTCCCATGCCATCATTTCCTCTGCCCCTAACCACCCATTCTGGGCCTGTGTTGAGGGCGGGAGGATAATCTGTCCTTCCTGCTTTGAGTTTAATCACTTGAAGCATAAATGCCCCTCCCTTGTGGCTTCCTCAGACCCAGCACTGTCATCATCTGGCCCCCATTTAGCCCCACACCCCACTGCCTTTCTGGCATAGGGTATTTTGTGTTTCCAATATGACTGGACGATAAGCCCTAGGTCGTGAGGGTGGGATGGATCTGCCAAGATTGATATGAGTAATGGTAATTTGAGCACCTTGAAATTTTAGGTGATGTTAGATTGTTGGTAAATCGCCTCAAATTGGGCGTCGTGAGATTAACAAATGAAGAATTGATGTAACCAATTAGATACGGCGAATTGAGTTACTAAGCTGTGTAAGTAGTATCATCTGAAATTGTTATAATATAAGCAGGATGAGATGATCAAGGAGAAGTTAGGTTTTTATAGTTTAAAGTTAGCGGAACAGCGGGAATCAGATGTAATAAAATATTAATAAAGAAGAGTTATGGGAGCAAGTGCTCCATATTTTTTTATAAGTCTATTAATTTATTTTCAGGATAACGATCTTCACATTGTTGATCCTAGCTGCTCAGTGGGTCAAAGCCTGTGCCAAAACCCATCGGTGTATCCTTCACATACTGCCAATTTTACAACAGTGGTGCTCACTACAGGGGGACTCTGCTGGTTGGTGCTTAAGTAGCTAAAGGTTGGTTAAGAGGTGGCGGTGATGCACCACAGTGGTTTGGTTCCAGCGGTTGGTGTTGGCAGGGAGGGGCAAGCCCTGGACGCCTGCCCCATACGCTGAGTTTGGAAGTAGGAGGATTAACATCTGGTTAAGTGAGGGGAAATGTCGTGATTTTAACCAGATGGATTCCTCCAATGATTTAACGTTATTTGGGATGATATGGCCAATACAGGTGGAATGGCTTAATTACTGAATTTCGTATTATTTGGTTTGACTGCTGGTTAGTTGCTCCCCAATTTGGGTTGAGCCAAAATTAGTATTCTGCCGAGTTTGGTGTTTAGGTTTGAGTGGGGCCAATCGGTGGCCCAGATTAGTATAAGGATCACCAGTGACTAATAGCTGAGGATAATCCAATTGATATCAGTCATCAGAATCAGTGGTCTATGCCATCTGCCATTCATGGACCATTGTGGGAATTTCTGTCAGAAAGCTGATGTATTTGCTTCAATCATTTATCCTTGAATTCGCCGCCTGATAATCTGATGTTGACGGATCCAACAATTATGAGTTTGAGGTGGCTGAGGTTGTTTCCGGTGCCTCATTTAGTATATCAATTATTGCCTGAATAAGGCGATTCATAATCAATTGACTAAGATAAGTTGAGAAGAGATGTCAGTAAAATGCCAAGGTATTCTGAGTCAAAGCGAGCAACCTCAGTGGTTTCCAGTGCATTATTATCAACTTGAAGGTCAAATTCAAACTTGACGTTAAATTAGAATAATTATTTATATGGTTCACTACTGACTTAAGGCCAAGGATGAGCCAAAACTTATTCAGACATTGGGAAGGATGAAGCGAGAGGGTCAACCCCAGGTAAGAGGATAATGTTGAAGAAGAAGTAGAAGAAGAAGAAGAGTGGTTGGCTGGAAGAACTAGTGGAAGAGCTGATAGGTCAGCGGTGGGCGCAGTAGCTCTTTTGTAAATAGTGCAAATACCTGGCGCTTCCCTTTCAATAGATATCTCCTTTTGCCTAGTATACCTTTTGATATAAGTTTATATTTATTTTGTTGGTTGGAGTTTAGGATAGGGGATCCCCAAATGGCGTGGGTGAAACGCCAAGGGGTTAGCCAGCACTGCTAGCCCTGACGCCTAAGGTGAAAAGGCAAGGACTGACCAGTCTTCATAATGGTTAGCCTGCCAACTAGCAGAGCCCATAGTCAATTTTCTGACAGGGTACAATCCTACCCCCCCTCCCCCAAAGCCTGCTGCTGCTTCGGTGCCCCCTGCATCCAACCAGCCCCTTCCTCAGGCCAGTGCCACTTGTGCCTCATCCAATCAGGAAACGGGTTGTACTAATGTGGGTTCCCACATTATCCTGCAATTGCCAGCCACACCACTTCAATTCTCTGACCCCAATTTTGAGTTTGACATGAACCCATGGTCCTCATTGGCTGAAACTGATGAGATGGGTAATTTAATTGAATCCTTGAAGCCCACATATGATGAATTAATCCAGGTACTGAAACCCAAACTGGTCGTCCAATAGTTTTACACCCCCTCAACTGGATGCCTTGGAGTTCCACTTAGAACACCAGCTCGCTGTTGTGGCAGCTGCTCACCCTGATGTAGACACCATTCAAGATATGGCTGAGTCATCAGTAGCGTCACTAGCTATGGAACTCCCACCTCCAATCATCAAGCCATCCACATCCCCATCTAATAAAAATACCATCCAATTTGCCCACAGGCGCGCTAAAGAAGCCATCCAGAAAGTAGTTTCTGCCTTGCAGGCCAACCCAAGATTCACCCTCGCCTCTATGGCTTTACTGTCCCAGCTTCGTGCCCTCCGCATTAAGGTGGAGGCCACCATTTCCAAGTACATCAGCGACTTACTGTCCTCTGGTAATTTCCTCAACTAGACAATCATTAGCATCCTCGCTCCCCATGTCGCTGATCACCCCACCCCTTTGCTCTCCTCCTTGATCCTGTGCTCTCACCAAAGAGGAGCATGGGGCTGAGGATGATCCCCCTGATCCCCCCTCCCCTTCTGCCATGGTAGGTTGAGCGCCTCGGCACTGTCCCACCTGGTAGGTTGGTGTCTCAATTGTTACGTTTTGCCCGTTTGTTTTGAGCAGTTGTTTTCATTTAGTTCAAGTGTTTAGTTCGTTTTTTTTGCTCTTTGAGCTTCAGTAATTTCTGTCCCCTGTTCGGTGTGTCTCTTAGTAAATTTAAAATTTAAAGATGTTTGACGTTTGTGAAATCTGCAAGTACCGCCTATTCTCATGACAGAATAATATGTGTTGTGAGTTAATAAATGAAGTAAGTTGAGAAGTTAGACACTGAATAAGAGCTCAGGCTGAATATCAGGATGAATAGTGACTTGTCTCAGGCATTCTTCCCTATCTCATCAGCCAGTGGAGAGCTAATGGAGCAATTATCTAAAGTTTGTTAGGTCATAAACCCGGCGTTATTATATGAAACTGCTTAGCGTCTGAAAATATAAGAATATTTGTGATTTTGGGAATTGGGGCCAATAAAAAATAAGTATATAGATTATAATAGTAATATCAAACTTTAACCCCAATTAAATATTTAATAGTAATTATAAACCAATGTCAATTACAAAACATTAAAGTTGACATTGATTAAATTACTAATGTATGAATAGCCCAAAGTCTTCACTTAAATTAAGGTGAAGTCTGACAGGTAGCATTGCTTCATTTCTATAAATTTACATTTCTGCCATGTAAGGGGCGACCAATTACAGAGAGTCGAGACATCCTCTCCTGCTTAAGTCACATGGCTCAGGAAGTAATGTTTTCTCACATGGATACCCTTAGTACCTGGGCGGAGATTAAGGAAGTGCTTATTAGTAAGGTCAGCTCAAAGCAGAGTTGAATCATGAAAAAGGCCTTTATGCGCATCAGCATGAAGAAGGGAGAATTAGTTGATGCCTTCACTGATTGGTTCTACATTGAAGCCCAGACGCTCTAACCTCTAAGTTGTTAACCCTTTATGATGCCATTGCTGCAATCATGTCTGGGTTGACTTCCCATCCTTCCCTGGCGATTAACATCACCTCAGTGAAACGTTATTCAAGGATGCTCACAATATCAAGGAGGCTCTACTATATGTTTCTAAAATCCATAAACTTGCGACTAACTGAGAAATTTTGTCAAAACCCTAAGTCCTGACCATTGTGGATCAAAAGCCAAAGCTGAAGCAGACTGAGCGCCCCAAGTGCACCTCCTGCAAGAATTTTGGGCATGTTGACATTGTGTGTTGAAAGAAGAGAGAAGACAATGAAGAGCAGAAAAAAGATTTGTTTGCTAGGAACAGGCACCCCTAATGCTAATGAATCTGATGTGCCTGACTCCTCTCCCTCTTTTTTTAGTACTAGATGGTCCACTCCTCTCCCTCTTCTATTGCTCATTTGGCTATTTAGATTACCCTTCTGATGAAGAATCTGAAGAGGTTTATGAAGATGTTATATTATGTCTTGGGAGCGCCAGCTGAAGTTAAAAAACCATATTAGTTAAATGATGAAGGAGTAGTTGAAGCCATGATACCCAATGAAACTAATCTATTTCAACTTCTGGGATGTCCTGAGGTTATTGATACTGCTAGTGATGCTGACCATTTCATCGTCTTGTTGATCTGACCTATTCAGTATATTCATACCTTGCAATCCATAAAGGAGAAATAACCCAAGACAGCTTAAAATCTTAACTCCACTTTCTATCTTAAGGAGGTCAAGACTCTCCCCCCTAACTTTAGTTGAACTATAACTAAGGTAGAGGACATCATTCAGAAGGTATGTGTTATGGCCATCCTTGACACTGGCTCCCTGATAAATGTCATATCCTTTAAGATTATCGAGAAAATTAAGCTGGCACCCTACTTAAAATACTCCTATAGTATGGAACTGCAGGCTCAAACAGTACTCGCACTATTGGGGCATACTCCCCCTTACCAATTGAATTGGGAAGCTTATCCTATTGGCACCCACTGTGGCCTTGGGTAACAATAACTACGATATGTTTATTGGACTTAATTCACGATTGAGCACCATGGAATCATCAATATGAAACAGGTTTTCTCTCCCTGCTCAATTATGAGGTTCGTCTAGTTACAAGCAATAAAGATCCCAGCAATAAAGAAAATTCTTACCTGGTTGAGTACCCTTCCTCTGCACTTTCTTTGCATTACACACCGTCCAAGAGAAGTACAAAGAAACTGCCTGATCAGTGGACGCTTTGGGGGTATTCCTTTTTATGCCTCAGTAGAGATAGTGATCAAGCCTGGTGAACAATGAATGATTGACCCCAAGATTATCTTAAAGATCCCATGACACATCTTGTTATGCATAAAAACATTTATGGAGTTAGTCGTTTAAATCCTCGAGTATTACCTGGTATATTAGATCCTGCCTACCAGTGATCTATCAATATTCTAATGGGGAACCTCACTAATAAGGACATGATCGTGAAAAACCATCCAGAAATAGGAAAAGGTCTTCAAGTCACAATAAAGGTTATTGAATTGATTCACTTTATTGGTTCTATGTTAAATATTGGTCTACCTACTGAAATTTTTATGTACTTTGCCTAACGTTCATATTTCAGATGAACTCACCTTGGATGAGCTTGAAAAAGCACACTCCTTGTTAGATGCCTACAGTGATATTTTCTCCAAATCTGATGACTATGGGCACATGAAGGATTGGAGACACACAATTGATGTTGGTGATGCTAGTACAATATGGTCCAAATCTTATCATAAAGTAAATATTGAAGAGCAACAAGTGAGGACCGAGCTCAAGCAGTTACTAGATGCTGGACTACTAGTACCTTACTAAAGCCCTTGGCCGTCCCCTCTCTTGCTTATTAAAAAGAAAAATTGAGGCTATTGGGTAGCTATGGACCACTGAGAATTGAATAAACTCATGAAAAAGGATATTTTCCTATCCCTCTCATTGATGATGCTCTTACACAATTTTCTAATTCCAAATTCTTTTCCACTATGGACTTGCCACTAGATATTAGAAATTGTACTTTTCCCCAAAAATCAGGAGAAATGTGCTCCTCTTTGTCGTGAAGGCCTAAATTGCCCACTCAACTACCTCAAATGTTGTACAATGTGCCCACATTATTCCAACGAGTGATGGATTGTATCCTACAATATCTTAAGCTAAGTTATGTGATAGTCTATATCAATGGCATCAAATTTTTTAAAAAAAATTTAACGATCATCTTACTCATCTTAAAGAATTTTTCAACGCCTTCATGATTCTAAAATTAAATTAAAAACACTAAAATGAACCTTTTTCAAATGAAATAAAATTTTGGACATGCTATCTCACAGGAAGGGATTCAACCCCTTTAAGATAAAGTTAAAGTCATAAAAAAATGCCTCCGGCTCAAAACCTACAAGATATCCAGGTTTTTTGGTATGTTGGGGTATTACTATCAATTCATCCCAAAGTTTAATCAGCTCAGTGAGCCTCTTGTTTGACTATTGACTAAGAATACCCCTTTCTATTAGGGTGCTGAACAAAAGCTCATGTTTTAGAGTTTAAAGGATTTGTTACAAGAACGCCCTATCCTCTGCCACCTGGATTAGAGAACCCTTTATTTATTCTACTGATGCCTCTAACTATTCTGTTGGAGCCATTCTGGCTCAATTTGATGAAAATAGTGTGGATCATCCAGTTTCATATTTCATCAAGATGCTTCAAAAAAGCTGAAAGCAACTATAGCGTCACAGAAAAGTAGTGTCAGCTGTCTTACTTGCTGTAAAACATTAACGCCTTTTTTATGGAGCTCCCTTTACCATGATCACTGACCACGCCTCTTTAAACAGGTTAAAAAATATGAAGGATTCTACCATACGTTTAGCTAATTGGGCCTTGAAGCTCCAACATTAAGATATGAAGATTGAACACCAAGATGGGACTCTCCATATTAATGTTGATGGGTTGACTCGCTTGCCTGTCCTTCACTTAGATAATGTTGAGGCAGAGAGATTGCATGACCTCCTTATGACCCCTGATGCTTGGGACGATGAGGATGACCCATTTAAAAAAAAGTCTAGCATGACACTCCCACAACACCAAAGTGGAGAGCGGGAAGTTATATAAAAAAAGTAGGAGCAAATTGGTTGCCCTATCTTTGAGCATTGGATCCTGTTCCTGATATCATGGAGGCCCACTCTACCTTTTAGCATGGCGGAGTGCGGAAACCTATGAGTGGATTAGAGGTAGGTACTATTGGGAGGGAATTGTGGAATCTTTTTTGAAGTCATGGATGCCTGCCTAACCTTTAAAATCAATCCAGTTTCAAGACTAAGTATCAATATCACCCTACTACCCCTCAACAACCAGTTCCACACGATAAGCCTAGGTGTGGTAGGTCACCTACCCCAGACTACCGGTGGAAACCAATACATACTAGACCTGATCACTTTACAGAATGTGTTGAAGTGTTGCTCTCCTAGTTCAAACTTCCAAGGCTACTACAACATTCCTGCATCAGTATTTTCACTCGCCATGGTTGCTCTCAGGTTCTTCTCTGTGACAATGGAAAATACTTCACCTCCATAGTGTTCAAGATCCTGGCTAACTCCATGAGAGCACAACAAATCTTTTCAGCCCCCTATAATCCTTCTACATATGGTACCATAGAAAGAGCTAGTGGAACTTTGGTTTCTACTTTACAAAAGATGGCTACTTCAGACCCTCTATACTGGGATCAATTCTAGCCTAGTGCGCTTATGGATTTCATATTAGTTACTACTGAATCCATAAAATGTCTCCTTTCCACATCTTATATGTTTGAGAACCTAGGGTACCCGCCCTCTTGTCTAAAGAATTTTTTCTGCTACTACTGACGATCCTGAAAAAGCTATGAAGAGGTTGGCCCAACATATAATTCAGCTGCAATTTAATTCCATGACCAACTTAGCTAAACCGTCACTAAAGAGGACTGAGCAGCTAATGAGGTTAATCAGCCTCTCCACTCTTTCCAAATATCAGATTTGGTTTTATACTATCACAATTGCATCTCCCCCAGAAGTGGCAAACTCAGGCCCCTTTGGGGAAAACCTTTTGTCATCACATATAATAGGGGCGATAAATATCCTTAATAAGTCCCTTGCCTCAGGAGTCATTATAAACAGAGTACCTGGACAATTTCTAAGTCCCTATTCTCCTCCCCTCAGCATTCTTTGTGGGGTTAATGTCAGAAAATGGGATATTTGACTATTGGAGAAGGATGTTCAGATGTTTAATAGTTCTTTTAATAATAGAAATCCGCAAGTCTGACATTCAGCGGAATAGTGCTGATTAGTTAATGATTTTACATCTAAACATTGGCGGAATAATCTGGATTATGTAAATAATTTTATGGCCTATTCTCATTGGAATAGGCGAATTAATGTGAAAGTTTTCCAATTCATTAACTTGATTTTTAGTGTTACCTCCTAAGAAAAAAAACCCCTCTTTATAAACCTTAAGGGGGTTCTAAAAGGTTTAAAAATATTTTTACACCAATTAAGAACTAGGAAAACCATTAATCAACTGAAGTAAAAAATTTTCATGGTAATTAATTGGTTAAAGTAATATTAAGACTCTCTAAATGGAATTGTCATACGTGCTGTTGACCAATCACCTAAGACTGAGTCATACCATAGTGAAGAAAATTTAGGGTATTCTGATAAGTTGATCTTTCATTTAGCTAAAATTGATCCTCTTAATCATAAACGTGTCACTTTGATTTGAAACGCGTTACATTGAATAGAAATTTTGATTGAAATCAAAGTAAAAATCAATATGAGTCTTGGCCCTGAGTTAATTGGATGTACATGAATATTGACAAGTCAAAGGATTCATACTTAAAAGCTTGCCAACGCCTTGAATCCCATATTGGCATTCCAAGTATTCAATAAGGAACAAACCCCTGAATTCTTGCTACCTTTGTGGGCCTTAACACTAGTCTAAAAATCTCTTTATATGAAAGTATCGCGTGACCATAGCCTTGACCCAGTCAATGACTATGAGTTTTTCCTGAGAAGTGGGGTATAAAAATTCCAAGCTTTATTAGTTTAATTAGTGATTAGCATATCCATCTTAATTGTTAGGTTAAAGCTTGCTTGTGGTCTACTACCTAGTCCCAAATTCTTGGACAGCTGCAAAGTTCTTAGTGCTCCTGAATCTGGTATATTGTTGAGATCCTGCAGATAAGCACCTGTGAAAAGCTCCTTTCCAGGATTTTTAACAATATCAGGTGGTATCTTCAAACTATTGACATGTCATCCAGCGTTGATCCCCTGTTCCAATCTCCATAGTCTCACTAGCACTCAGTGGAAGCCCTTCTTCCACAATAACGGTGGATGGGTACTGCTTCACACCCTTCTTAAAGAGTGTGGTGGATGGGTCAGGTCTGGCGGTTTGGTACTCCACGTTATAATCATTATCAGAAAATAAACTTCATCTTCTTTATGAGCTTGGTGGATATGATGTTGACTGGAGCCTCAGTTCCAGTACTGATAAGATGCGCATTTTCTGGATAATCACTTCCACTTTTTTGCACTCTTGCTAAAAGGGTTTCCAGTGGTCAATACATCAGTAGCAGATACTACAAACTATCTAAGAGCAGTAGCGCTCATTGTAGCTTTGACATTATACTCGCCATCTGGCTCAAAGTATTAAAGGTAGCCCTAATCAGCTATCTCATATTTCAACTGAATTAATGACCCAAGTAGGCTGGTTCGCTTGCGCCAGGTATGTATTGCTTAATTTAGATACATAAATGTCGTGGACTTTAAATCTAGCAAGCAAAGCCACCGTTCTAGGTGCCCCTAACATGCGGTATCCTGCACTGGCCAAATCATCATCCGCGTGATCATATTCACCCTCAGTGTGGGTATCCACCCAGTTTACAGCGTTGGGTATCCTCTTTAGGGGTTCTTCCTTCTTTTTTGTGGCGAGTAATGGATAATATTGGTAAAAGCTCCCATGTTGATGACACTTATTGCAGGTTACCTCTCATTGAGGCAAGCGCTCAGATGGTTTAGAACTTTTTCCTTTGGTTTGTCGCCATTATCATTAGCAATGTAGACGGACTTGCTAACTCGTCAAAGGGATGCTCTAATGGCCTTGTATTCAGTATTAGGCATCCCATGTGCATCAGGTAAAGCTTCTTAAAGAGCCATTAGGGACGTCGCGCTCTTTAACACTAAAGTTATATGCAATTTTAGATTTTGGGTGATTTAATGATAGCAGCAAAACGGTTTTTGCAGTAGGTATGTTCATAGTTCCTGTAGTCCACAATTATTGAGCATTTATAGTTAGTAGTGAGAGGCATAGTTCGCTAATGACTCATTTTTGCCCAATTTATAAGGAGAAACTCTTACTTCATGTTATGGATGCCTTGTTCCCTACTGAACTCTGAGAGTAGGATAATTTTTACTTTGGTCCAAGATAGTCAGGTCTTAGGCCCACAATAAGGATCTCCTGAGCCTCACAACTCATAAACCCTCGCACGTGGCAAGCCTTTTAGTGATCACTAGCGCTATCCATGCTGTTATCATACATTTGGAGGAAACCAGCTATTTTCATTCTCCAGGTGTATACATAGTTTTAAAGTAAGGTTTGAAGTTAGAATCTTCTTCAATAGAATCAACATGCATCATGGTCAGTTGTGTGTCAGTCCTGACCAATTTCTTGGTAGATTTTAAGTGACCCATACATATGACTCTAGTAGAGTTACTGGTCAAGTAGAGTTAGGTTTTGGTATAGTCTGCAGATGTTCCCTCAATTCTTTTATACTCTTGTACATAGCAATCAGCATATTGGCGTGCTGTTCCAAGCGCTCTCCATAAATGTTCTAAGTGCAGAAGTTTTCTCCATTTTCCTTTTTGAGTGATAAAAATAAATCCTCCATACTCTTAATGGTACTTTATAATTTAATGTAGGTGAAGATCCTCTCACAATAGACATAGAGGCAATTTGTGCTCTTCTTACAGTCTCCTTGACGCGCTCAAGCTGGTTTCATAGATTGTTATAAAATCGGACAGTATCGTTAGGATCTGCCATATTGTTCATACAGGTCAAACCCACTAAACAACAGACAGATGATGTGGAGATTGTTGGTCCTCCAGACACATTTGAAAATGTACTAAAAATTAGGACCATTCACCTTAAACTTTTTTATTTATTTTTTTAATAAATACAGCAATCTTTCGATGTTCCACTCTCACTACTATTAACAACTTAACTTCTCTCAATTGCCCATCTCGCTTATATACAGCATCTTTGGATAATACTGCTCTCAAAACATGGGCTATTCTATTCCGCCAATTCTCCTTGAATTTAGCTTGTTATTATCTAATCCCCTGTCGCCATAATTGTAGGCGATTTACTTCATATTTTTCAAATGTCAACATCGCCTTATCGCCTCTTTACCTTATTTATATACTATCCAATAACAACCTGTTATATCCCAATATAGCCTCATCTTGAGGTACACAAATAATTGTAACTGATATCATGTTCGGTGGATTCTTCCCAATTCTCCCTAGCTTTCCCAAGATTATTGTCCAGTCATATTGGAATCGTTACATTACCCCCTCCTTGACTGGATGATAAGGCTCCTATTGCTTGTATGGTCAGAGAAACTTCACGTTCGCTCAGTTGATGATCTGACCACTTACTGGGTCCTTGATGGTATACACGTCAAAACCAGTTTATCTATAACTTCAAACGGACCAATCCAAATACTGGCCAGCTTGTGTTTCTGCCCAAACTCATGTTGGTCATGTAAGAGAACCATATCACCTTCTTTGGACTGTGCCAACCTGCTATGACGTATGTGATTGGCAGCCTGATTACTGATCATCTTGGCTAAGCTGAAGGAATATGCTTCAGTTTGCAATTTTGATCAGAGTGTTCTCCAGGTTAGTCAATTAGCAATGGGGTTCCATTCCACCAGTGTCTTCTACACATGATTAAAGTAAGGCTGGAAGAGCCAGGTGTCAGCTGTATAGTAGTTGGAATTGGCTTTTCCCGTGGTGGTATGGTATTTAATATTATAGGCAAACACAGCTTTGGAAAGGAGGGAGCTCCAATCAGGAGGTCGGTCTGTTACTAATTTTCGTAGTATGTTCACCAAAGTCCCATTCACCCATTCAACCATTCCATTAGATTTGGGGTGGTATGGAGTTGTCAAAACCCACGGATTCCCATAAGCTCATTCAATTTGGGGAGGATGTTTGAGGTGAAGTTGATTCCATTATCAGTGAGAATGAACGAGGGAAGCTGTCACTGAATAATGCATTCCATTACGAACTTAGCCAATGTGACCGCCCCCAAATCCCATATTGCATCACTTCAACCCACCAGGTCAAGTGGTTGATAGCCACCAGAATGTACTTATACCAGTTAGCTCCTATTGGCAAGGGACCAATGACATAAAGGGAAACCATATGCTAAGCAAAATGCTGTTTCACTACCTGTTACAAAGTCTTACGGCGGTATAGCTTCTCCACATGGCACTGATGGCAGCAGGATATGGTTTCAAGAACATTGATGCTCATGCTTTCCCAATAGTACTGAGGGCGCAACAACTCCATTGTCTTGCGCACCCCACTATGTCTGACTGCCTTGTGGGCGCTCATAATAATTCCTGGTTGTGCTGAGGGTCACGGAAAAAACATTATAGAATCGCCAATCCACTTTTACAAAACTTATTACATTGTAAGTATTCATTTGCATCCTATTTAATGCTTTGATCACTTGAGGGTGGGTTGTTGGCATATTTTCCGCTGAGCATCTTATCATACATCACATCACTGAGGTCCGCCGTCATTGCACAGTTGGCAATCAAGATAAACAGTCAGTGTTCTGATGCTTTATTCCTGGTTGATAAAAGGACTTGAAGTCATAAGCCTGCAGCTTAACAGCCCATCAAGCCAAAAGCCCTTAATGCTCTTTGAGGTTCTGCAACAATTGTAATGACACGTGATCTGGTATGGCTTTAAACTTTACCCCATGCAAGTAGACTTTAAATTGCTTATATGCGTAGATCACCGCTAAGCACTCCCACTTGACCACAGTATAAATATGCTCATGGCAGTTCAGACTTTGACCGCAGTACTCTACGGGATGCTCCACTCCCTCGTCATCTTTCTGAGAAAGTACCATCCCAACTGTGGAAAGGGACACATCCATCTGAATGACAAAATCTTTACCAAAGTTTAGATAGCATAACACTGGTGCACTGGTCAGCAATATACAAAGTGTATCAAAGGCGTAATGACAATGCTCTGTCCATTTGAACACAGCATCCTTTTACAACAAAAATAGTGGCGCCCCAATGCAGCTAAAGTTAGGGATAAAGTGCTGGTAGTAACTGACCATTCCCAAAAATACCTGTATGTCACATTTACTATTAGGTGTAGGCATTTTATGGATAGCCTCCACCTTAGCTGGCTGTGATTTCAGCCCTTAGAGTCTACTCAAACCCCAGGAATTCCAACTGAATATTTGAAGAAGTTACTTTTGATGCTTGATTTTGATGTTCGCCTCAGCAAGCCAACGGAATACTGCTTCTAAATGATTGAGGTGCTCCAAAAAGGTTCGAGAGAAAAAATTAATATAATTGAGGTATACAAGAATGTATGACAGCTTCAGGTCACCAAGAATAGTGTCCATGGCTCGCTAAAATGTAGCCAGGGCGTCACACAGCCCTTGAGGCATCTGAGCCGGTTGAAAAAGGCCTTTATATGTGATTACAGTGCATTTAACCTGTTCCACCATGAGTAGTTTGATTTGCCAATAACCTGATATCAAGTCCATCGCTGAAAAATAATGGGCTCCCCCTGCTGATCCAAAGCATCATTAATCCATGGCAAAGGGTACGAGTCCTTTTTTGTAATACTGTTGAGCTTCTGGTAGTCTATTACTATGCGGTTTGTGCCATCCTTCTTTTTTACAATCAGAAAGGGAGAAGCCCACAGACTCTTGGATGGTTTGAGCATCCCTTGCTCCAGCAACTTGTCAATTGCATTAGTGACAACATCTTCTGCTGCGATTGACTGATAGATCAGCTGAGACCTTATAGGGGGATGATCTCCTGTTTCCACTCAATGGACCACCCCCTGAGCACACCCTAAGTCGTGATCATCAGCAGCGAAAATCCCCTTGTACTTCTGAAACAAAGCCATTGTTTGGTCTTTTTGCTCTTCTGATAGTCCTATTAGATTACTCTGTGGTACCACCATCAGTACGCCGGCTGGTGCCTTGACTGGTAGACAAAATTTGTCTAACGACCTGAAATCATGAACCTGAAGGACTTCTTCTATTGGAGTCAAGTGTAAATACGCTACTATTTGGAGTCAGTGGATTTGCATTGGTTCGTTCATGAGGTTTGCTAACAAAACGTTAATTTCTCCATAGTCTATAATCCCTGGAGCCACATGAGGCTCAATCCATGCTTGACAATAGAGCCCAATGACTTCCCCATATAGCCCAACAGGCACTTTCACCTCTAACTCGGTGTTCACTAGAACTTGATGTTTAGAGGATTTAGATATGGGCCCTGCAGCTCGGAGAGGTATCCCTTGATATTCATATATCTGCTGGGGAAGGGGCCAAGTCTTGTTTTTTAATTGATAATAGCAGACTGGAATCACTCTGTCACTATATGCGAGATTGATATGGCTCATGTGCACTGGATCCTTCGGTACTCTGCTCGAGGTGAAGTAAATTGGGATACGCTGTCTCATAATGGCGAGGGTCTCCTCCGTCATATAAATGACAGCCCCAAAATGGCACAGTAAAGTGGTTCTGATTAGCAAGTCATAGTTTTTTTGGTAGTACAATTGCTGGGGCTACAGTGACATTGGACCCAAACTGCAGAGGTAGCGCACTGTATTCTCCCTCAGAGATGGTGCTTACTGCTCCAGCAGTTCCATACACCATTTAATGGACCACGTCAGGTATAACGTCAACTTCACCATCAACTTAGTGGAAACTATGTTGATAGGAGCACCAGTATCTATTATAGCGCAAACTTTATTTTTCGCTACAAAAATATCACAGTATGTACACTCATAATAAGAAGAATATTTACTGTTTAATATGTGAACATTTATGGGCTCTCTTTTATAAAGAAAACTCATTATCCCCTCACCAATTTTGGGATATTCTTTGACAATGGCATCTACCGGAAGGGCGACATTTACTCCTTTCAGAGTTAGCACATCCATGGAAGTATCCAACTTGTCTTGAATTAGCATTTGACAGGCATACGGCTTTGGTTCTTCTGGGGATTCTTTGTCTGCCACGGCCTTGGCTTGAGCTTGCATTACTATGTTCACTCCTCCAACTAACTGCTGGTATAAAATTCTTGCATCATACTGTGGGACTTCCGCGGGATATACTACTATTGATTCAGGGACGTTTTGGTTTGGAATTGTGGAGGTTGAGAGTCCCATCTCTACTCCGCGCCATCTTTTCCCTGATAGTATTGATCTTGGTGTACATAATTCACATGGCAGTTATGGCAGAATTTTGCCAAGTGACCAGGGCGGCCGCATTCATAGCAGTTAACCCCATAAGAGCCACGTCCTTGATTGTCATAAGAAGGTCCATATCAGAAAGTATGGGGTCATTCGCGTAACTAGGCCCAGGTCAGGAAAATGATTATTGACGTTTGGCGTAGCTAGGTCCTGGTCAGTAGCTAGGTTGCTGACGGTTTTTGTGCCCAGCCCATTTGCGCTGATCAGACTGTTAAGTATAATTTGGCCGAGAATGAGGTTCAGAGTTATAGTAAGGTCAAGGGTTGCTAAGCGGAAAGTGAGTCAGACAAGAGTATTCTCCTGAATAAGAGGGTATAGTAGAGGTGGTAGTCTTTTATACCATATTTGGTGGCGGAAAGTTAGGGGATATATAATGCAAAAACTGTACAATCTTGAGCAGAGGAATGTCATCATCCAAAAGTGGCAAAATGACATTGTGAAGCTCTTGGTATGGCTTCACCGCGGAGTTCTTGGTGATTCACATGTCAGCTTCTGCTAAGTATCCTGCCCCAATCAGAACGTGAGCTTCCATTGTAAATCAATCAGCAAACTCCAGGAGAGTCTCATTTTGGTGGAATCCAATTTTTAATAATTCTGCTTTATGCTGTGACATCTTTGAGGTACCCCCAAACAGGCGAAGCACAATATCTTCTACATCCTCATAGGTGACGGAGCTACTTAGTGAGAGCAGGTGACTTGATTGGCACTCCCGACATCCCAGGCGGATATCAACAGTTTGGCCTTCCATCTATCAGAGGCACCTTCCGCTGCAAATTCAAACCATTTGAAGAAATCATATATTCCCATTTTGATCAAACGGAGGTAGTTTATTGATATTAGCCTCCTCATCCCGTTCACAGCTTTTTGGACCATACTGAGGAATGGGTCAAGATCCAAAAGCAGTTTCCCAATGAGAAGCTGGACCAGCAGAAGTTGGGTTTTCTACTGCTTCAGGGGTAGTATGACCTTCTGTCATGGGAGGCACCGCCATTACTTGAGGGAATTGGTGCTCTGACTCATATTTGTATCCAGTACTACCATCCTGGGTGTAGTAGCTCTGACCAGCGTCATATTCTTCCTCATATGATGCCCCCTTTTGATGGTCATCCATGTCCCAGTTAGAAGACTGAGAGGCACTGGTCAATTTCTGTGCTACATACTGAAGCCATTCAGTAGTTAATCCAACTGGTTGGCGAGTTCCTTGTTTTGTTGTCCCAAAGTTTGCATTTGGCTAAACGTGCTATCAAGATGATTCATGAGAGCATTTTGTTCTTGAATAAGTTTATTCTGTTTTTGAGCACCATGTTAAGGTAAGTTTGAGTTCCTCATACCCGGCTGGTGCAATGTTTCATGAAGATCCCCAGAAACACAGACTGTAAAAGGCATGGCTGGCTACTGGAGTTTTGTAGTATTTGGTGGTTGATCAATGGGCTCCCTGTAATGAGCATCACTGTTATAAAATCAGATGGTATTTTTAGGATCCGCCATATTGTACGTACAGGTCAAACCCACTAAACAACAGACAGATGATGTGGGTATTGTTGGTCCTCCAGACACATTTGAAAATATACTAAAAATTAGGAGCAATCAACAACTCTTTTATTTATTTTTAATAAATACAGCGATCTTACGCTGTTCCATTCTCTCTACTATTAATAATTTAACTTCTCTCAATCGCCCATCTCGCTTATATACAGCAGCTTTGGATGATACTGCTCTCATAGCTTGTGCTATTCTATTCTGCAAATTCTCCTCAAATTCAGCTTGTTATTCTCTAGTTCTCTATCGCCCTAAAATGTAAACAATTTGATTTGTATTCATTGAATGTTAACATCGCCTTATCGCCTTATCACCTTATTTAGAGGTGATCCAATAATAACCTGTTATATCCCAATATAGCCTCATCTCAAGTTACTTGAATAATCGTAACTGATATCATGTTTGGTGGATTCTTCCCAATCCGCCCTAGCTGTCCTAATTTTATAAACCAGTCATTTTGGAATTGTGACATAGATCATGCTTTTTAATTCAGGGGTATAAAATCTTAAACGGATTGTCTCCTCCTTACTCACCAAAAGCTCATAGTAATTCTCTATATGCTATACTTCCATATATATCATTGCTAAACTGCTCATGAGAAATCTCATGATCCTCACTAGGGTCTGGTGATGCCACCTCTGTAGTGAGCACCACAGTCAGCTTGACAACCTTGGCTCGCTTAACATGTGCAGCTGACTCTCTGCTAAGGGGGTCTACTCCACACAGATTAAGCACCTGACAACCATCGGTCAAAATCATTATCATCCTCAGTAAGCAAATTTTCCTCTTATGCTACCCGTGTAACATTGATCTCTTTGGTAAACTGTTCGCTCCCTTGGCGATTTTATTGTTAAAATTCTCTGAAATCTCATTATATGGTGGCCCTCAGGGCTCAATGGAATCCAATCCAACCTCTCCTTTGGCAACTTGGATATAAGGTATTCTCAACATTGAGTGGCTTGTTCAAACAGAGCATACCTTAGACTGGTTACTCTCTTCTTCTCAATTTTCTAATCCCAGACTGGCTACTGACAATTAGATCACTTAATCTACTATAAGTGAAACAAAAGGGATTAAACTGAGATTTTGTAGAAAGGTTTTTATAAAAAGCAAAAAGTGAAGTATTTATAACTCTGGTGAAAAATCAAGATATAAAATGATTATTGATTATAGAATATTTGGAAATTTGGGTAGCGATATTAGGAATTTTTAAGTTCTTTATTGAGAAAACATATGATTGCTTCTTTATATGCTTCATCCATTTGAGACAGTTCCTGTATATGTGAACTCCTTCTTGCGACAATTGCCCCTAAACTTGGATGACCATGGGACCTTTCTTCTGTCCCTGCTTTTGGGTTATGAGTGTTGCATCATCTTCAGGTATTTATTGATTACCCGTTTTGATAATAGCTTATCAACATCTGCTTATGCAATGGTTCTCCTTCAATGTGCCTCACATAATGTTTTTGAGCGCCTCTTGAAATTAGTTGTTGTCCAGATTTGGTAATATTCACATTGAAAGCCTCGATCACTCACATCTAATTTGATCAAACCATCGCTTCATCATTGTTGAGTTGCAAAGTATATCGGCCCTAAAGGTATAAAAGGGGGTCAATCTTCAAAGGATATTTGGGCAACGGTGTCATCTTTATTAAATATTTACTAAAGCGTCAGCGTAAAAAATATTTTTCATAAAGTCACTCTGATCATGGGGTAAAATTAATGCCTCACCTGAATCTATAAAAGAGGCTCGTCCAACTCAATCTGCAATAAGTAAGTCGCCTGCACTTTCACCAGTTTGGGGTAAACACTGTTCATTCTGATGGATGAGGAATGATCCACTGGTACGCTCATGGCCTCATTCATGAAAACATGTTTAATTTTACCTAAGTGTTATAAATTTTTGTAAGCTATCTATTTTGGCTTTCTTCTAGTATATTATTCTGTTCTATATATTAAAAAACTCTTTACCATCTTATTTTAGGGTTGACTTATTCAGATATCTGTTTATATTATAGTATTTTACATCCAATTTTTGCATAAAGTCTTTTTACTAACTTTATTCTTATATATTATTAATATTTTAAAAGTTATCTATTAACAACCTGTTGAGCTGTAAAGGAGTTTTTAAACCTAATTGGAGCAATATAGTGGTAGCTGATAATTATGACATTATACATTATAAAGATATGGTTATACAACTTATATTTAAGTTCTAACAAGTTACTCCTTCTTATTCTATTTTATACTTCTAGTTTAGGAGAGCTGATAAATCAAAAAAAGTAGTTATATATTTATCAGCCTTAAATAACAAGCTTTTTCACATAGCTTTTATTTGTAATTTATAGATTTAGAAATTAGTAATATCAGAAATTTGAGATAGCGACTGAATTATATTCCCCACTTACAGATTAAGCCATGTCAAATTGGTTCCTAAACCTAACTAAGCTGTCAGAATTTGAGATAGCGACTGAATCAAATTCCCCACTTCCAGATCATGCCATTCCAAATTTTTTCCCAAACCTAACCAAACTAAACTAATTTCAGGATCCTCCTCCCCTATTCCTGAGTCACGCGGGGTGGCGTTTCCACCCATTCAGTCAGGTGGGCAGCGAATCTCTTTGAGAATGCCCATGAGGCGGCCATTCTGGAAGATCAGGAAAGATCCTGAATGGATGGGGCCTCAAAGATTTATGAGGCACTGAGCCCCTCACTCACCCTATAAATATCAAAACCTTTTAATTTAATAAATTATTTAGTATTCTAACCCAATTTTAGGTTTCCTTCTTGGTGCTCTTTCTAAATTTCCATCTTTAAGCCACCTTCAAACTTCAGCACCAGTCTAAAGAACTGTAGCGCTGACAAACGTGGTGCTCACTACAGGGGGCTCTGAGCTGTCCTAAGTGAAAATGTCTATCGCAAAAAATGTAAAATACTAGCAGCCCTGAAGACCAATTGACTGGTCCTTCTAGAAGCATTACTCAATGGGTTAGTACCTCATGATACGCAACACCACCCTCACAGCCTGAGAGGTTAGAATTCTGGGCCACATTCCAACTCTCACTGCCCTCCCTTGATAGGAGCCAATACCAACTCCAGTACAAAACTCTTAACGATGTCATCCAACAATTGATAAATGGCATCTACTCCATGGGTGCCTACTCCAGCCGCTCCTGTGCCTCTTCTGTACCTTCTACCATACAAGACCTCTATAACTCGGTCATACTGCTGGCAGGGGAACTTGCCCTGGGGCCCAAACGCTACCTTTGTAACTTTGTCCACCTGGATATCCATCACCTACTCCCTCTAGTCGGGTTACACCATCAGGAGGTCTCCTGGCAACTGGGACTCACCTAGAACTTACACTCATACATCATTGACTTCTACGACGCTGCCTCCTCCTTTTTGCATGACAATCATGAAGCCATTATTGATTACTGGCGATTGATCAATGTGATCCGGGATCAAATTGTAGTATTAGACTGCAGGATCTCCAGATACCTCTTGGATTAGCTGCGCCAAAAACGCTCAGCTCCTTGAGGCGACTTGGAATCAGTGTCTCCTCCAAGTCAAAGAACTGGTTAATCCCTGCAACAGCACTACTGAGAGCTGGCCTCTCATGACTACCCCTCCATGAGTGCATGGTCAAAAGGACCTAGGGGGCCCAAAGGCCCCGAAGGCCCCATAGGGCGTCAAGAGCCAGAAGGACCAGAAGGACCCTGCAGACCTCAAGGGCCCCCAGGCCCTTCAGCATCCGGCGATCCCAAAGACCCCTGGCGAAGGGATGTGATAACAGCCCTGGCTGCCCTACGTGATCAAATCCAAAATGTGGCACTGGGATGGAAACTCCGATTGGATGGAGTCCCCCTTGACTCTAGTGGTCTCTGTAGAGGCATTATCAGATGAAACGGATAATTTTAGTGCCTTTAATAAGCTTACAGATGCTCATATCTCCCAGCTTGAACAAACTTGTCAAAGGTTTGAAAACTGTTTGACCACCCTCAAAGGCCAGCTTCACCTTCAGAGTACTGAGTTCAAATTCATAAAGGAGCAGGTTGCAAATAAGGCTTCTGCTTCCACCCTCAGCCAAAAATGGGACTACATCCAGGAGGACTTATAGGCTTATGGCGACAGCTGGATCAGCGGGCTCCCTTAGATTATGCAGAAATGAGATCTTAGAGCTGGTGCCTATCCCCGGCATTAACACCCTTTCCACTCCTATCATAACTAACTTTAAGCCTAGTTTTAAGAAAAAGGTTCACCCCCAGACTGGAAAGCATCGTCTCCTTCCTGTAAGCCTATGTGAGCTCCATGGAAGAGGCCACCAGTTGGCAGAAGGTGAAGCATATCCACTCCTGCCTAGACAGCACCGCCTGGGAGATCATGACCCCCCATTTGAAGGAGTGTAACACCCTGGTAACAGGTCCATACAGCCTTGATCCAAGAGTTTGGCAGCAATAAAACTCTGTCCAACCAAAAGCAAGCGTTATTGGGCATCCAACTGTATAAAGGGGAAAACCTCACGGAGTTTGCCAACAGTTTTTATGCCCAAGCACAACCCTTGGTCACTACAAATCGTATCACCCTGGATGACGCTATCGCCGCTGTCATCTCTGCCTTGGGATCCTATCCTGAGGTTCAAATGCATATGATCAGGCAGAAGAATGGGTTCACCTGTATTCAGGAGATCAAGGAGGCCCTCAAAGATATCCCTGCCTCGACTCTACACTTTAAGGCTACGTCTACTGGCCCCTCTAACTTCCCTAGGGTCCATATAGTTGAAACCCAGAAGAAGCCACATCCTCGATGCACCTATTGTAATGGTTTCAGACACAGTGCCAAGACCTGCTGGAAATGACTTTCCGAGGAGGTTGGAAAAGGGCCTTCAGCATGAAGGACGAGACGCTTCATGATGACATCCCAACCCAGCCTTGAGTATCCTCCTTGAATGAACCTGAAACTGTTGTACAAGAGGAAGAAGTTTTTGTATCTGATGAAAATAAAGAAGTTGATACTGATTACTCTTCTTATTAAGATTCTCCCATGTTCCTCAAGTTACCGCCCCAATTTGGAAGTCTGGTTACCCAAGTCGCCATCCAGGTCCATAAGATTCTGGTCCTCTCACCATAGTTGACAGTGGCTCCTCCATAAACGTCATATCTTCCAAGTTGATGAAGCGGGTCAAGATCGCTCCAGACCTTCCACACTATATGGAGTATGGCACAGCTGGCCCACAGTGTACCCAATATATAGGAGCTTAATCCTCCTTGCTGTTGCGTTTTGGAAAGCTTGCTGTGAACACCCCCACAGTTGTGCTAGACAACCCCAGTTATGACCTGCTCCTCAGGACTCAGTTCCTTCAAGACTATTTGGCGGTGCTCCATTATGATGGTGGTTTCCTCTCCCTTCTAGGACATCAAGTCCCTTCAGTTTTTGAAACTACTCATGACTCTAAGGCGGATTTCAGAGCCTGAGCCTGCCTACTGGAGACTAAAGGCTGAATCAATCAGCTTGAGTATTACATCAGGGGCTCTCAAGTCCGACTACCCCCTCCTGCTGCTGATGGACAGGAAGGTATGCCGATCTACTTGCCTAGGGCGACTACAGTACCTCTGAAGTCCCAAGTCATTGCCAACACCTGGGTCTAAGTTAACGTTCCCTCAGGATACCTATTGGAAATCCGAGGCCTAGATAACCCATCTCCTAAGGAAGTGCTGACCTGCCTCAGGATCCTTGATCCAGCGTATGCTGGATATATATCTGTGTTGCTAGCCAACCTTACTGACAAACCCAAAGTCATAAGTCTAAACAGTCCCGCCGCACATGTCCGCCTATTACTGATAGGGGCTGTTGCTGTTGTTCGAAGCTTTGGGGACTTGAGGGATTTCAGCTCGGAGTCGCCATCATTGGTTAGTCTGGTCGACGCTTATATTGGGAAGGACCTCTCTGACGAGCAGCGACACAAGGTTCAGGAGCTGTTGGAGGAATATTCGGACCTATTCTCAACTTCAACCTATGATTTTGGAAGAATGAGCGGAGTCTTCTACCACATAGAAACCAGGGACGCTCCACCTTTTTGATCCCAGCCTTACCAAAAGAGCAAGGTCAAAGAGGCCCAGGTGATTGTGGAACTTAAACAACTACTCGACGCTGGGCTCTTGGTCCCATCACATAGTCCTTGGTCCTCCCCTCTTCTGCTGGTCTAAAAGAAGGATGGCAAGCACTGGGTGGTGATGGATTATTGATGACTTAACTCCATCACCAAGAAGGACAGTTATCCCCTGCCCCAGATTGACGATTCTCTCCATCTGCTTTCCAGTTCCCAGTACTTCTTGGACATGGACCTTACCAGCGGATATTGGCAGGTCAAGCTTGCCCTCGAAGACCGAGCCAAGTGTGCTCTAATTGCCAATGAGGGGCTATTTGAGCCCACCCAGATGCCCCAAGGCCTCTGTAACGCCCCAGCTACTTTCTACCGTGCCATGGATGGGATCCTTGGGGATTTGAAGCTCTCCTGCATTACTCATCTACCTGGATGACATTATCATTTTTCGCGAACCTTTAGCGGACATGTGGAGCATCTCAGGGAAGTCTTCAAACGTCTCAGGAAGGCCTCCATCAAGCTCAAGCTCTCGAAGTGTTCTTTCTTCCAGCCTGAGCTAGAGTTTCTAGGACACAAGGTCTCTAAGCGTGGCATCCAATCTATACCCAACAAAGTTGACGCCATAGAAAAGATGTCGCCCCCAAAGCTTATGAGATAATCAAGTCTTTCTTGGCATGGTGGGCTATCACCATCAGTTTATCCCACGGTTTGCCAACCTAGCCAAGCTGCTGTTCTATCTCCTGCAAAAGATAGTACCATTAAAGTGGCGGCCTGATCAGGAACAGGATTTTAACACTTTAAGTACAGCCTTATGTACTAAATCTGTTCTAGTTCATCCTTGCTTCAAACAACCCTTCTTGTTATTCACGGATGCAAGCAACGTTGCCGTTGGGGCTATTTTGGATCAACTTGATGAAAACCAGGTCGATCATACCATGGCTTATTTTAGTAAGATGCTAAGTAAGGCTGAGAGACACTACAACGTCATCAAGAGGGAATGTCTAGCCGTTCTATTAGCCATCAAACATTTTTGGCCTTACCTCTATGGTACACATTTTACTATTATTACAGACCACTCCTCGCTTCAGTGGCTTTAACAAATGAAAGACCCCAATGGCCGGCTAGCCAGGTGGGCTCTATGACTGCAAAGCTACGATTTCACCATCATCCACCGCGCAGGAACAATACACCAGAATGCTGATGGCCTCTCCAGGATGCCGGTGTTAGCAGTCTTGGCCCCTGAGGAAGATCGGCTCTATGACCTGATAGGACAGCCTGAACAATGGGAACTGGATTCTCCTGAGGTTCAGGCTGAACTCCACCGAATGACTTGAGACACGCAAATTAAGGATGGGTTACTCTACAAGAAAGTCAACAAGAAGTGGCTCCCCTTTATATGAACCTCCACTTAAACTAATGTCATCCTGGAAAGCCATTCTACTGTGGGATACGGGACAGTTAAGAAGACTCACAAATTGCTGAAGTCACAATGCTACTGGGACAGAGTGGTAGAAACCATCAAAGAGGTATTGGAGGCTTGTATGAATTGCCAATCCCATGACTGAGCCAACCCTCAATTTCAATGCTCAGTCATTGCCCCGACTAAGCCCTTCAATGTCATTAACATCGACGTGGTGGGTCCCCTTCCCACAGGATTGCATGGCCACAAGTATATTATCCTAGCTGTAGACCACTTGACTAAGTGGTTTGAGGCAATTTTGGTCCCTGTTGCCACTGCCAAGGCTACCGCTCTTTTTCTTGTTTGATCCATTTTCACCCAGCATGGGTGCCCCCAGACCTTACTTTTGGACAATGGATTGAAATTCACCTCCCAGGAAGTACAAGAACTAAATTCGTTATCTGGCACTACTCAGAGTTTCGCTGCCCCCTACCACCTATCTACTTTCAGGGCTGTATAACGTGCTAACAGAACTCTTGTTTCCATCCTATGATGTTGGCTTCCTCAGATCCTGCCCGTTGGAACCATTATCTGCCCAGCGCCTTGCTTGCCTACAGGTGAGCTATCACTGAGTCATCAAGATGTCCCCATTTAAAGCCCTATATGGGCGGGCACCTCGGCTACCAAGTAGCGTCCAGCCAATGCTTGAGACCTCCACCCCTGAGAACTCAGACTTAACTATGAGGGCTCTAGCCAATGAATTTGTCCTGCTTCAAGCCCAAGCCACTCAAGGCATTATCACCACCACTGGAAGAGAGACATCCTGATCTAATCTTGGATGGCCCTCCTTACCAGATTCTCAATTAGGTGACCTCATTCTCTTTTATCACCATCAACCTGGAGGCTGACAGAACAAGCTAGACGTACTATAGTCAGGCCCCTATAAAGTCATTCATAGGATGAAGTCCAAGTACTCCATTGCCAACGTCAACCAAGGGACTGTAGTAAATCAGGTGCATGGTCAGTTCCTACAGCTGTATTTCCCCTCTGACAGGACCTTGAGGGGGGCATTGTCAGAATTCGAGATAAAGATTGATTTGAATATCCTCCTTCCAAATCAGGCTGTCCCAAATTGGTCATCAAACCTACCTGAGCTAAATCTATTTCAGGATCCTACTCCCTATTCCTGATTCATGTGGGGCGGCGTTTCCACCCATTTGGTTAGGTGAGCAACACCATCCATTGAAAATATCCACAAGGAGGCCATTCTGGAAGATCAGTAAAGATCCTGAACAGATGAGGCCCCGACTATCCTGAAGGCACTGAGTCCCAACGCACCCTATAAATATTGAAGCCTTTTAGCTTAATAAAATATTCAGTATTCTAAAATTTTCTTTCTCGTTGCAATCACTTTTGCAACCTATTCAATTCAAGTCTGAATCTAGCTTGATAATCTCACAGAGGAGATATGTCCGCGCCCATGTCAGGGAGCAGTTGGGCAAGTAAGGTAAGAGGAGCAGGTGGAAGGCCTGTGGCCTCAAACATTCGAAAACGCCCTGGAGAAATTAGTGGAATAGACAAAAATTTTAAAAAACTGGCGGTCACTACTTCCCCAGAAATCCTCACATGGCAAGCACGATGCAACCAGTACATCAACATGCCACACTCCCAGCCACTTTCGTTGGTGGAATACGGAGTCCACATGTTTCTGGACATCCAACAAATGGCCTTATGGGAAAAATTTTGTGAAGATGTGCACACCTTTTTCCTGACCGCGGTGTACGTCACACCTCACTCCATGTCACATGGTTGGCTGGACCTAGGTTTCGAAAACAAAGAAGCAGCAGATGAGGCTGCTGCGGTGCGCATAGTGGTCAACCTCCCTGAAGGGCAACAGGTCATCGAAACCTAATGCACCAGATGGATGAAATCAAACCAAATTTTCCTCATGTTTGACTTTTTGCCTACTATGGTAAAACGTGACATTTTGGAACAACACCTGAAAGATGGTCTCGCCATATATATGGCGAAATACAATCTTTCAAAATGCAACACTTCACGCTGATGCCACACCTGTGCACCAGCAAAGCCATCGCAGTTCTGACCCCAACCGAGGATATCATGAAGGACCTAACCCAGACCCCGCACTCCACTTTTATTGATATTTCAGGGCATACCACCCACCCATTCCAGGTTACCGTGGACAGCGCGCCCCCCATCTGCACCCACTGTGACACGTTTGGCCATAAGGCGCATGCATGTCCCACCAAGGAGGGCGTCACATTCCAAGAGCACCCCTCAGCGGCCATGGCCAGCAGAGAGGCGCACTACGAACCAACTGCAAGCACCAAAGAGGCTTTCCCAAGGGGAGCACAAGGCTGCTACCTACAAGTAAAGCCTATCTCCCTGCAAGAGTGGAAGAAGGCCAAGCAGGCCCACAGGGCCGCGGCCAAGGAAGCAGCCAAAGCCACCACCGCTATCCCACACTCCCAACGCCAGGAGGACATCAAAACCTTTACAGTGGAAGCAACTTGGGAATCCATCAACCAATCATATTGGGAAGCTCATGCCAATTGGGCCACTCAATCCGAGGATCTGATAGGGGACTCAATCTCACTAATTGTTGCACCCAAGCTCCATTCAAAACTGACTTGGGGCCCATCCCAACTGAAAAAATTTTTTTCAACTCGCTCAACGGTGCACCAAACTCATCCGCACCACAAAAAATTCGTCCAATGTTGGGGAAACAAAAAGTGAAGGCTAAAGCCAATGCAACTCTTTCCACAAAAATTAACAAAAATCCTGATAGTGTTGCTGCTAACACCCACGCTGCTGTGAAGGCCTGTGGGGATCTAGAGGAGGCTAGTGGGCCCAGGTGCCCACCCCCTCACACCTAAGGTGCGATGGGGGAAACCTTCACTTTAGGGATGTTGAATATCGCTGGACTCAAGGCCTCCCTGTCCCAGGCTAGGAAACCGAGTATTTTACAACAAAATTTACCCAGGGGATATCCTGGTCATCCAGGAGTCCCATTGTCCATGAGGTTCCTAGGAAGCTTGGAAAACAATGCTCCTCCCATCCATATCCTTTTGGTCAGAGCACTGTGGGGTGCTAATTCAGAAAAACAATTTTTTCAAATTTTTATTGTCAGAAACCTTCCTCAATGGCCAAGTCCTCATTGTCACCTTCTCGTGGGCTGATGTGGTACATGCTATCATCAACATCTATTCCCCAAATGGTGCATGAGAGCATCAGGAATTTTTCTTGTTGGTCAAATCCCTCCCGCTACCCACAGACCCTTTTGTAGTCAGCAATATGAACTGCTGGCTAAACACTCCAACGGACTGGTGGCCTTCCTCCTCCCACGCCCCCCAGTGCCACATTGAACTTCGCATTCTAAAGGCCACCCTTGGGTTAATGGATGCACTGCCATGGCAAGCCTTACTGCTTGAGAACATGACACGCCCCCACGTCAACAATGGCCAATTAAGGTCCATGTCCCGCATTGACCTTATCCTTACGCCGGCGAAATTCCAACCCCACATATCCCACTTTAAAACAACAAAAGTGGAATTCTACGACCATCAACTGGTCTCGATAACCTACCACCTACCTGTCACAGCTGCTAAGGCCCCACATTGGTGCAAAATCCACCCCTCTGAGCTCACGTCACCAGGATTTTCCATGTGGGTGGAATCAGCAACTTTGGCAAAAGAGTTTGTTGCACCATTTTGCGCGGACCCCATTTCCACATGGGCAAAATTCAAATATGATACCATCCGCCACTATCGCCACCTCTCCTCCAGATGCTCACAAGCCACATTGGCTGTCATTTCGCGCGCTCTGGCAGAGTTGACACACCTGGAGTCCAATATCCCAGCTACAGGATACAGCTCTGCATGGGGCCAGAAGCGGGCGGAGGCAGCCGCCCACCTCAACTCGCTCAAAAGGCAACACAAACATCGGTTTTGTGTTCAGTACAGGGCCAAATGCATCACAAAAGGTGACAAGTGCACCGCACATTTTTTGAAAAAAAAATTTCTTCACGCCAGAGCATGGTCTGCACACAGGTGCAAATATTGGATGATTCCATTGTGGATATGCCAGCCAAAGTGGCAATCAAAACACAAAAGTATTACTCTGAGTTTTACTGGTCCGATCCAATTCAGCTGGCCAAAGTGGCAGAATTTCTCAACTAAGCCCACATCCACACCATTTTCTGATACCCAGAAATAATGAATTTGATTACTCCGAACGAATTATGGACAGCCATTTGTGGTGCACCAAACCGAAATTGCCCAGGCCCAGATGGCATTCCATATGAATTCTACAAAAAGTACTTCAAATATATATCCCCACTACTGCTGGCCTCACTTAACCAGAGCCTTTTGGAAACGCGCCTCCTGCCAGGAGGTCAAGAGGCCTTCACTGTCACACTCTTCAAGAAAGGGGACAAGCTAGACTTAGACAACTGGCGCCCCATTTCTTTAACTAACATGGATACAAAAATTTTAACCAAAATCATGGCTAACCGTTTAGGGATTGTAGCATCTGCCACCATCTCCCCAGAACAATTCAGTTTCATACCCAGAAGGTCAATTTGGGACAATGTGCACTCTGTGGCCAACGCATGCCAGTCCACAGCCTCTGGGTCATTTGCATTCTTGGACCAACAGAAAGCCTATGATAGAGTAAACTGGGAATACCTCAGGGCCTGCCTCCATCAATTCCGCTTACCCCCTTGCTTCATCAACTGGGTGATGCCGCTCATGGAATCTGCAACTATGGCAGTACATGGCCCTGGCTTCCTAACGGAAGTAGTCCGCCCTCAAAGGGGCTTGCGACAAGGGGACCCCCTTAGCCCACTCTTTTACAATTTCAGCCTTGACCCATTACTTTAAAATTTAAATGCCCAACTCACCGGGGTCCATGTGCCAAGCCAAGCCCCAGTCAAGATGATGGCGTTTTCAGATGACTGTGTGGTTGGGGTGTCTAATAATAAAGATGCATGAGCACTTGAAGCCCTCATCCAGGAGTATTCCCAGGTAAGTAAAGCTGCACTGAATGCCTCCAAAACCGGAATCATCCTCCTTGGTTGGTATCATAACCGCTGGGCTCCTGCAACCAGCGCTCAGCCCAGCCCATCTGCTCACACACGCGCTCGCCCTCCCAGATCACCCCACTCCGCTCCACTGGTGCTCCCCTTTGTGCCACGCCCTACCATAGGGCCAGTCCGCCATCTGGGCGTGTGGGTGGAGGCAGGTGGATACGCGTCAGCAGTAATGGAGAGTCATATTCTAGATAACATGACGAAGCGCATCGCCTCCCTCGGAGCCCACCCTACTTCTCTTACTGGCATTTTCGTTTTAACCAACTCTATGCTCCTCTCCAAAGTCTGGTTTGGAGCCCACGCCATCCCCTTCTCCCCATGCTTCTTCAAATCCTTGCATGCCCTGCTGCAAGGATGGCTATGGTTAGGTCGCCCTCCACCAGTACGGTTAGAGGTCATGTTTGGCCCTCATCATCAAGGTGACATGGGCCTGATTGACTTCAAAGCCCATGCTGCCAAGATCCTGGGCACCTGGATCGCGGCTGTCACCGCTCCTACACTCCCATCCCAACACTGGTCCCGCGTGGCCCGCTCCAACTTCTCCCAAGCCTTGGGCTTCAACAATCCATCAAGCTCCCACTCCCTGATGAACTACCTGGCTTCACACCCATTGCCACAGGTCCTCACGGTACTAAAACCCACTACAAACGAATCCTCCTCTCCATGCGGAGCACTGAGTGGAGAATTTGTATTAGCGGACATACAACCTGAAGAGGCTGCCCCTCACCTCAGTTCACACAAGAGGTACAGGGGCTACCCATCCACGATGGCGTGATCCCCATTCGGCCCCATGTCCTATCCAGGGTGGACTACCTGGACATGATGGACATCCCTTACTCCATCGAGACCCAAAAACTATCTGGAAATATGCACACCATCCTCTGTTGCAGCCTCAAATCCATTCCCATGTGTGGCGCTGCCTGAGGCGGGTGTACCATACAGCTGAGCGCTCTAACGCTTTACACTCATCCTGTGTCGTGTGTGGCCAGTATGGAACGCTGTTCCACTGCCTAGAGAAGTGTCCTACCTCTAAAGTGATATGGCGCGAAATCCAACGTCTGCTTAGACAGGATCAAACACATCCCTTCATCCTGTCAAGAGATATGTTTGCTTTACCAATGGCCTCCCCCCTTCCACCCTCCCTCCATGCTCTGGTGTTTGCAATAGCCATGTGTACTATCCACACGATTGTTTTGGATGCCATCGCAGGCTCCACTCCCACCCTCCCAGAAGCTGTCCACAGATTCCATTCTCATTTGGTGGACCACTTTCAGGCGTGGATGTTTGGATACCTCCCACCACGTCGCCGACAGCTGGTCTTCTCCTGGTTCCCAGTTTGGTTCATCAAATCAGACCCTTTCCTCCACACATGTTCAATTGTGGCTACGGCCCCTTCACACGTTCCCTCCCCTCCCCATAAGTGGCGTTCCCGCTGGCAACAAGAGATAGCATCGCTTCTCTGGGGTGCCTTCCTTGTTACTAAGTTTTGTCTCTTTTGGTTGACATTCAGAAGTGTCCATCCCCTGGTCAGCCTTCCTCGCAATAAATTTTTAATTTAAAATATTCAGTATTCTAACCCATTTTTCCCAGTTCCTTCTTGGTGCTCTTTCTGAATTTTCTATCTTCGAGCCACCTATGAACCTTGGCGCCAGTCCAAAGAACTGTAGCGCCAACAAGTTCTAGGGCTGAGGTTTAGCAAAATCTACATAAATTATGGTAAATAAAGTCACACTTGATTCCAGCGGATTGACACTTTAAAATATCATGGTGCCATATTAGTCCTAACCTGGCCAGCTGAATTAGTCTCAAATTTTTACACTAAATCTATATCCTATTGCAAATAATGATTAGCAGATTGATGATGAATTGTATGGTAGACAACTGGTTGCACCCATGGCCAAGAAAGGTATTGGGGGTTCCATTTTGTATTGAAGGGGTTTCGCCCAAAACTATTTTGGGATGGATTCACCTTTTCTGGCGGAGAAGAAATGAATTGACAGGTTTTCAAACCCAAGCATACAGTGGATGATACTGTTATGCTGGGCACCAATCTACCAATTATGTTGAAACCCAATTTGAGGGCAGAAATTGCAAGGGGAGAAGAGCAGACAAACATCCTGCTGGTGATGACTTCTTACCACCGCCACCTCTAGACACACACCCCCAATTTTTAAACCAACTTTTGGGTGGTGAGAAAGTGAGGTAGGGGTTCAATTTTAGTGCATAGGCCGTCATCCACCTCTTGTCACCACATGGGCTAAATGCCTTGTTAAATAAGAAGGATGGCCACCTTCTTAACCACCTTCTTTGTTATGAACAGAAAGTCCCCACAGCTGAGGCGCAAGGGGTGCTCCCAGGGCTTAAAAAAACTTCCCTTTTTGGACAGGGGGAGCACCATCACTGGGGACTTGGTCATGAAAAACGTCCTTGTGGGCTTTTAGAAATTTAATTTTAATTAATATTTGAGGCAAGCCAACCATGGGTGACATTAACAATTCTCAAAGGGTAAACAAAATAAAATAAAAATAAACTGAAACAATAAGGAACAGAATGACACAAAAACTAAAGTTCTAAAACCAGGAAGGGATTGGAGACTTCTAACCCGCCATGGAAGAGGGGAAGTGAGGATCAGGCGGCTCATCTTTATGTACAACATCATCAGAAGGTTCTCTGGTGTTGAAGGGCGGATTAAAGCAGAGAGCAAGGGCGTTGGGGTGTCAGCATGGTGTGGGTCGATGTAGGTGATTAAATTAATAATATCCTCAATATCAGCTTAAGGATACCCTCCATATTTTCTGCAACATGATGTTTAGCTTGAAGTCAGGAATCAGGGATTAGCGCAAAACTGGCAATATGTTGCCATGTAATTATTTTATTTGGGGTAGTGTTGCTAGTTTAGTAACATATTTAGTGTTGGCTATGACAGCGTCGCCTAATTTGATGATTTCAGCCCATGCTTCTTCAGAAAAATATGGAGGAGTTAGTTTTGTGCACCCCATGTTTAGATTCACAAACAGATTTCACCACTACTTTTCAGAGGTGGTGACAATGGGTCGAGGCTACCACGGCTATGGCAAGCTGGTGGTCACTTTGGTAGAGGATGGCATTATTATTTAGTGACATATTGTCTTTGTGGGAGAGGATTGTCAAAATTGGTCTTAATTCATCCAGGTCATATCTCTTTAAGTAAATTGAACCTGATTTATCAACTTCATCCAAGATAAATTCACCTGATTTATCAACCTCATCCAATAGGTCCCATAGCTTTTTATTCACTTATACTGGGAAGCAGATTTAGGGTAAGTAGTTGGCGAATGGGTAGTTGAGTGAATTTGAACAGTGGTCCAAGCCTGATTCTAATTTGTTGAGGTGAATTTAGTTTGGTGAGTGTGTTTGGAGTTGTTAGAGGGGGCGGATTTCCCATGCTAACCAGAAAGCGAGTATGTGGGGTGGGAGGAGCAACAAGACACCCCATTCAGACGCCGCTGGAAAGGGGTCAAGAATAGTGACAGTTTTGGTGGTGTGGGGACAGGACTTTTTAAAGTGGTTTAACTCAAAACAGAGGGGACAAATCTGTCAACTGTTGTCAATGCGAGCCCAAATCAAATGCTTCAGCGCTGCAGCAATTTGAGCATGCAGAGGGATTTTTTGAGTAATGCTTGAGTGGTGTGGGGTGATGGTGGCAGTGGGACATGAGGCAGCAAGGCGCTCTTCTCCAGAGGGAACGGTGAAGATGAGGTTGGGTCGAGGGCCATAAGCCAAAAGCCCTGACATCAATTCTTCATACAAAATTCAGGGTGGGAGATTTGAAAAAGAAACCACAAATGTGTGTCAGAAAGGAGTCGATTATGGGTAGTAGTAATGGGGGTATTTATATAAATTTAAAGGAGCCAATGCCGCCGCTTCAGCGTCCTCCTCATTTTGGAAGCCTATGTCAATAGCTCCCTTGAAAGGGGCGTAAATTTATAAAGCCAGTTAATGCAATGGCAGCAGTGGTGAGTTTGATTATTGCTTTGTTAGCATATAGAATAAAACCATAGTTACATGGAGGCAAAATTGAATTATGGAGTGAGGGAGTTAAAGCATATGAGGAAGAGATGGGTGGATGCGCACAAGTTGAAGCTCTAAGTCCTGCGGAGGAAAAAACGGCCAGAAGAGTTTGGCAGAATATTTGAGTCCATCCAAATATGTTTTCTAAAGGGTGGAAAACTCTTGGGGTTGGATCACCGCTGCCCCACACTGGGGCAGCAGGCGGCGGATCTTAGGACTCCAAAAGAAAAGGATGCGGTGAGTTGGCGGTGGTTAAATTTACTTTTGTTAATTTTTGCTCAAAAGTGATATCAAAAGGGCTTTTAGAAAATTTATGGCTAAAAGAGTGGCGTTTTTGGGGGAGGGCGGGGAGCGTCTTGGTGCAGAATGTGGAAGGCTTCTACCAACTCACATCAATGGGCACAATTATGGGTGCTGACCCAACTGTTCTCATATGACAGAAATCCCTTATAGGCCAAGAGGTACTATACTAAATGGCGAGATTTCTATGAGGAAAAATTGCATTGACTCCAGCTTTGCTGATCCATCCACCAGTATTGGGTCAGGCACCGCTGGATCTTCCCCCTTAATTTGAGGACAACTAAGAAACGTGGAAAATGGGGTGATGCTTTTGGTGAATTGAAAAAGTCAACCTAAACGCCCCAACTTACCAAGTCTGCCTCCACCACATGAGGACCAGAGTGTTTGCTTGCAAACTTCTGGGAGGGCACTTTCATATGCAGTTGTCTCATATTTAGCATGATGGAGGACATCTCCTTGATCTCATGGACAGTGAGACATTTCCGTCTGCAAACCACTTGTAATTGATGATGTCTTTGGTTAGGTGCTCCTAAAATCAGTATTGAGTGCTCTGTATTTTCTGCACATTGTATTCTGTAACAGGGACTTCTGGGAGAAGTCAAGGGCCAATAAAAAATGGGAGATTATACCCAGCGTGGCTTTGTATGGTGAAAAAATTAGTATATGAATGAGTGCCATTAATGTATGTGAATTATTTCAATGGAAGATCATCCACCCAAATACCCTGCGCATCAGTGGCGTAACTGTGAAATGATTGTTTGAGAATCTGGTTGACCCACTCCATTTGGACACTGGACTGAGGATGGTAAGCGGTGGAGTAGCACATCTGTATCTTCAAGATAGTCAGGAGTTTAGTCCAAAAATGAGCTGTAAACTGCATCTCCCATTTGCTCAAAATCTTGAGGCAAGCCAAACATTGAGAAAACATGCTTCACAAAGAGCAGGGCCATTTTCTCAGAGGTGATGGCTGATAAACAAGGAAAAAGAGTAAAAACTTAGTAAAGCGGTCCAATACTACCATAATCACATTAAACCCATTGGAGCTGGGAATCTTAACTATGAAATTGACTGATACTGAGGTCCACTGGCCCTCCGCCTGCTGTAGGGGATTGAGAAGCCCATTCTTACCTGATTTATCCAATTTTGCCCGCGCAAACATCTTGCAATTAGTGATCCATACTGGGATATCCTTGGAGATACCTGGCCAGTTAAACGTCCATTTCATTAAATTAAGGCACTTTTTATTCCCTAAAAGCCTATCACTGGGGGTCATGATGGGCGTAAATAACCTCATCTCGGAGTTGGAGTGAAATCTAAACTCTTGACCTGAACCAAATTGTCCTCTCCTCCAGCGAATAATGGGTCTTCCTATGCACCCTTAAGTACTAGCTGGTCAAACAATTCCAACCCCTCCAAGCAGGACGTTTGACCCTTCAATGCTTAAGAGATTAAAGGTACATCTGGGGCCCAGTCCACCACCAAAAAAGTGGGAGGAGCAATAGCTAAGATATAGGCTGGTTGCATCATGTGGTCATCTCCTGTGCTTCCTCTTTCGCTGGACTTAAAAAAAGGGTTTTGACTCAACAAATTGGGGAGGAAATTCAGGGCACCCTTGAAAAAATTGTATTTTGAAGTAAAAACTGCAGGGGTCACGATACTTCTGGCCTGGAAAATAACTAGCTTCTGCGGTTTCTGGAGATACATAAGGGCCTGATGATCCATCCGCACAATCACTTCATTCCATGCGCCCTGAAGAAGGTACTGCCATTGGGTGAGCAACCACGCCACAGCGGCCAACTCCTTATTGTAATACCAGGATTGTTTAAATAAAGCAAACTTTTGTAAAATTAAGTGCTTGTATTTTTTAACTCATCATACGCTTGAAGCAGAACTTCCCACTGCGGCCAAAGAGTCAGCGCACACCATAATAAAGGCATGGTTGGGTCGACGTGCTATAGATTGGGAGGTGCTAATAACACCCTTTGATGGCATCAGATACTCATTAGCAATACTACATCCATCTAAATGGAACATTCTTTCATGTCAAGGGATGAAGCAGCGTGGCCATCTGAAAGAGGGTGGGGGACAAATTTTCTAAAAATATGATTGTGCTCAAGAAACTCCAAATCTGCTTCTGAGTGGTAGGAGTGGTCCACTTTAGGATATGATTAAGCTTGCAAGGGGGAATGGTGTACTATCCTTCATGACCAAGTTGCCCAGAAGGGTAACCTCCTCCATAAAAAATTTGTACTTATAGGGTTTTTCATGTAGGTCTGCCTTGTGCAACTCAACCAGCACCGCCTCCAGTTTTTCTCATGCTATTCAGGAGCGGGGTAATGCACAAGGATATCTTTAATGTATGCTAATACACAGGTAAACCATAGGTCTCTGAGAACATCAATGATCATATGCTGGAATATTGCTGGGGCATTTGTTGGGATTTTTGGCCATATTCCCAGCCTTCTAGATTACCTGGTATTGTTAGTGGAAAATTCCCTAAGGCGAAGTGAATCAGAAATTTGTTGGCCCAAGTTTCAGAGTATCTACATTTGGGGGATTTTTGAATATTTGGCTGGTCATATCTTGTTGAGGATCAATCTGGACAAATACTTAAGATCTCATTGGGTGGAGTTGCTGATGAAATAGGGGCATCTGATAGTGATTAAATATTAGGTGTACTGATTGGGATTGGTTGGGTTTCATCACTGACTGATTTAGAATGAATAGCAAGTTGTAAGATGAGTGATGCCATCTGCAACTAGCAAATTGTTTAGTTGATGAGTGACCTGCCATAATGGGTAATAAGTCTATTACCTAAGCAGGTCGCTAGCCAAATATGGTTGGTTCACTTGGATTGAGAGGAAAATGGTAGGGACACATTTTCTGACTCTTTCTGTTAGAGGTCTCGAAAGTTTTCAGCGACAGAATCCTAGCCAGGTGGGGGAAGACCATCACTGCTGAGACGAGGATGGGTGATTCAATGGCAACAGCTGCCATCTCATTGAAGAGGTGTCAACCAAGGTTAGTCAGCTGAATACCCCACTATATATTCCCTAGGATTTACTATAATAAAAAAGTACCTACATTAACAGTACTTTACAGTAAAATAGTATTTACATTAACAGTTTGGTGTATTGTTAGACTATCAGCTTCTATTGTGTTGTTCTGTCTTAAGGAAAATATTGCAGAGGGCAGTAATTGGAAGACTCCCAGAGAGAAGAGTAAAGATCCAACCAGGGATCTAGAGACGAAGGAGCCACAATCAGGGATAGCTGACGACTGTGTGTTGGGCTGAAAGAGACTGTCACCAGGGTATTCCAGCGAAGATTGGGTGGACAAGAGCATAGGAAACGAATCCCTACAAGTATGACTTCATAAGTACTAATTGGAAATACTGGCTGAGCGTTAGTCCAAAATATAATTCATACTCAAATATAGATAATAATCCTCATACTATTATCAATTAATAATTCATTCTATATAACGCGACAAAGTGCACAAGTAAACCAAACCTGTGAAGTAAAAAGGTTACTGGGTTGCTTGCTAATAACAACCAAAGAGTAATTTTTTACAAGTTGGTGCTCACTACAGGGGTAGTTGAGTTGAAGAATATAGAAAATGATGTTCTATGAATATGATTCCAATTTTGAAAATATGTTACTGAAGGAATTAACGAAGATAGAATGTGAAGAGGATCACATTCAGTGGCGTTCACCCAGCTCAAAGTGGATCTCCGAGTGAAGCATGTCAAAGATACTCAAGTTCAGGGAAAAGGACTTACAGCCTAGATATGAAACTATCTAGTGCTGCAAGGAAACCAGCTCCACCAAACATCTACTTGAGATGAAGAGTATCAGCAGGGCCAACTTGTGTTGGAATTGAGCCCACTGGACATAGTCCTAAGAGTCAGCAGGGCCAACTTGGACTGGAATTGGGCCCACTGGAAATATTCCCAAGAGTCAGCAGGGCCAACTTGGGTTGGAATTGGGCCCGCTGTAAATAGTCCTAAGGAACAGTAGGATCAACTCAGGTTGAAATTGGATCCGCTTTAAATAGTCCTGGGGAGTGAGTGTTTAGATGAGGCATTGGAAGAAATAGGAAGCAATCAATCCAGAGAATTGGATTGCTATACCAATGAAGATACAAAGGAAAAACAGGAAATGATTAATCCAAGATAGTGGAGAAAATCATTTGAATCAATAACACTCAAACAATGATCAGAAGTTACTGGAGACGAGTTCATCAATTCAGGAGAAATTGGATTAAATTAACGAGGCTAGAACGACCTGTGTAATTAAGGATGGCCATGAAGGTCAAAAATCGTTTTCAGGAGAAAAACAATCTGAACAATCAAATGGAACTGTTGGATAATGAGATATTAGGATCCAAAGCATCAGTTTCCGAAATAAGAGATGAAATTAGGACTTGTTGGATGAATAACCAGTCGGGATTAAAGGCCTAATATTCAGGAGAATTGCCAAAAAGTCAGCATGAGTAGCCTATATGTGAAGAAACAGCGCTGCCGTCATATAGTGAAGGTCAATACCAATCAGAAGTATTGAGCCTAAGAGAAAATTGTTGCAATGTTCCCAGCGGACCTTTGAATCATTAAATGGTTGTGTCCTGAGATTTTGGTCAAGTCCTAGAAGAAGATTATTTAACAAAATGGTTGGTTAGATCTTAAGTGGATAAGATTTTGAACCATGATAAGTGGTAGGTTTAAGTACCTAGGACCCAGTTTGGATGAAGGGGAAAAGAAGGACCTCTGAACCTTTTTGTAGGTTGCAAGTCCCATTGCAAAAGAAAAATACAAAAAAATATAAAATATATAAAATATTGATTTTTATGGTACATGAGTTTCAGACCTAAGAAATGATGAGAAATCTTGAATGCTGAATGGAGTAAATACCACTTGTGACGAAATGGGATTATCAGCTGGGGTACCTAAGAGCATCAACCTATTGGTTGATCAGGAGAAACTCGCTGATCTGACGGATGGCCAGCAAGAGGAGGTGCTCAAATTGTTGAAAAGTATTGGAGAGGATTCGCCCAAAAAATTTGACCATGATTCGAGATACACAAGAGATGTGATTCACAAGGTCAATACTGGGGAAAAACTGCCAATTAGGACGAAATGAGATTGCCAGCATGAGTGCTGAGAGTATCAATCTATTAGAAGATTTATTTGGGACTTTTCCCAAATAGCCAAGCCATTATTCCATTTATTAAAGGATCTGAAAAAAGGATTCATATGGAATGAAGAGGTCAGGACTCCTTTGGTGAGTTACGCCAGTAGTTGATAGATTTGGTAATTCTGAAATATCCAAATTTTGATTGGGAGTTTATTATTCAAACGGATGCTTCATTGACGGCAATTGGCGCCGTACTGAGCCAAGTAGATGAACTTGGGGATGAACATCCAGTGGCATATGTGAGCTGGACACTCTCAGATGCTGAGAGGAACTATACAGTGACTGAGCGGGAATGCCTTGCAGCCATTTACGCATGCAAGCAGTTTCAGGTGTATGTCCATGGAACGCACTTTAAGGTGGTAACGGACCACTCTTTGCTACATTGGCTGCACAATTTAAGAGAGCTGGAAGGACAACTGTCCCAATAGGCACTTATGCTTCAGGCTCATGATTATGAGATTGTCCACTGAGTGGGAGCTTCTCACCAGAACGTGGATGGCTTATCGCGTTTGCCAATGGTCCAGTTGTTATACCCTCAGGCAGATGAGCTATTCCTTAGAATGGTTGAAGGAAAAATTGGGGACGAGCCCTGAGAAATCCAAGGTGCACTTCAAAAAGTGATGTAAAACACCAAGACTATGGATGGACAAGGATTCAAGATGATCAATGGGAAGCAGCTATTATTCCTGAAACTGTCAGAAAGAGCAGCAATAGTTCAAGCAGCTCACAAGGTTGTCTGGAATGCATCCTGAGAAAAACAACTGACCATATTCACCAGTAATATTACTGAGAATCAATCAACTACAATGACATGGATTATCTAGCTTGTTGTGTGGAGTGCCAGTTGCACAAACCACATAAGAACACAACTGGATACTAACTGGTCCGTCCTGGATTTGCCTGGCACACAATGTCCATTGACATGATGGGACTGCTGATGATGAGCACAGGGGGAGTCAAGTACATCATAGTTGCAATTGTTCATCTGACGAGATGGGTTGATATGAAGGCCCTAATGAGAGTAGATGCTACTAGTACTGTGAGGCTCATCCTGGATCAAGTAGTATACTGGCATAGATGTCCACAGGTCCTTCTTGGTGACAATGGGACTAACTTCACATCTCATGTGATCCCAAGGTTAAATGAGATAATGGAGATCCAAGGAGTCATGTCAGTACCTTACAGGACGGAGATGAACGGACTGGTAGAATGGGTTAATGGAATGCTGGCCACAACGCTGAGGAAGCTAGTCACAGGGAGAACTTTTATGTGGGGGGATGTACCTGAGTTTGGTGACATTCGCCTACAATATTAGTCATCATATGGCGACGGGGAAGACACCGTTTGAATTGTTATATGGAAGAAAGGCTGCGTTGCCACCAATTTTATATATGGTGGTGGAACCTACATCGTGAATGAGTACTGAGCAATACCTGAACTGGCTGACGAGTATCCTGATTGATATAGAATTGCAAGCATTTGATACAACCTTGAAGAAAAGGATATGAGTGAAATCAATTGATGACAAAAATTGACCAGCCTTAGAAGAATATTGAATAGGGAAAAAGTTGCCTATTGTGATATGCATGGTTTTGGATGAAGAAACAAATTAGATGTGTTGTGGTCAGGCCCATTCAAAGTGATCGCCAAAAAGGCAACTGATGCTTACTCCATAAAGAATCTCTTGGATGGAAGAGTTGTAAATTGTGTCCATGATAATTATCTAAAGCGTTGTATTGATGAAAAAAAATAAAAGAGTTTTTAAAGGAATGATGAACCATTAAGTTGGTCATGTCCTGATGCTTAGGTCAAGTCTAAAAAAGGACCTCTGAACCAATCTAGATGGCTAAGTCCAAAAAAAGGACCTCTGGACCATAGAAAACTGGCAGGTTTAGGTACCTAGGACCCAGTTTCAAGGAAAAAATAAAAAAGATGAACCGCTGAGCTGAAACAAGGTCAAGTCCCATAGTAAAAAGAAGAATAAAGATAAAAAATTTGATGAAAGATATTGAAAAAAATATAAAAATATAAACCGCATAGAGAAAAATGCCAATATATTTTTATGTTTTTTATTTTTATTGATTGTCCTCAGTATGGGGATGATTCCACCTATGTCGCCTCTTGGGGGAGGGAGGATGGATCGTGGTAGGAATGAACAGCCCATCAAAATTGATATGCAATTGGATGCTAGCGAGGGTGAGACCTACACAAAACCACATTCTTTGAGTGGATGCTGAGCCTTGAGAGTAAATGACTAGGGAAAGGGAAATTGAGATGTTGGAGGAAGCTAATCGCAAAACCCCAGAGTAGTGAGGAAAGCAACAGCATAAAAAGAGGCAATTGGCAAATAACCCTGATAATCCAAATACAGCATCAGAGCTGATAGAGTAGTCTTGAGTGCCTGATGACGGGCTTCATCAAATACACCGGACATGTGGGCTGGAAATGAAGAAGGGATGCTTGATGGGGGTTGCCAAATCATTCCCCTTATCAACGCCATCAGTGGAAGATACTGATGTGAAGCGCCGGAGAAGAGATAGTCATGCAGGGAATGGATTGCATCCTGCAAGCAGCAACTACAAGCTTCTTGGAAGCTAAAGCTGAATGAACAGTGGAACCCAAGTGAGGCTGGAAGCTTTGTGGACCAACTTTGAAGAACTTGGCTAGCAAAGAGAAGAGCATAAGAGCCATATCCCAATCCAAAAGGTTATCAAGATAAGAGGAATTCAGCGCTAGAGTAAAAGCCTCAGTAACTTGGGCTCAGAGTTCAGCGTAGGGGAGCTCAAAGTGAATACTGTTACCAATTGAGAGCTCAGAGACCAGAATAGAGGGCTTGTAATATTGACTGAGTCAGAAGAGGAACTCAGGGAACAGGTCCAACCCAGCCAGAAATTAATGATCCAGAGTAACTGGCATAATCTCTGGAGCATCTACAAAGATGTTCAGAACATCAGCAAAAGGAGCCAAATCCAGGAGAGTTTTGAAGTCCGACTCTGGAATTGACAGCAAAGGAAGAGTTGGCCAAGAGTTGTTCAAAATGATAGCCAGTCTGGCTTCGGAGGGATTAGTTACCATTTACAGTAAATTTGATGGAAGACTAGCTGCTTGTGCCAGACTAGGCTATGAGTCCTGGAAGGACCATAAAAGAGGTTCCGCCAAGCATCCTGACTCATCTGCTGGAAGAGACGGAGGTCTGGATCAGACAACCTATTCAGGAGCTGCTTGTAGCATGACTCAGAATTCGACATATGAGCTGGACAAGAGGGGGATGTCAGACTTATATAGAAGTTGAAATTATGCACTCTACAATCCATAAAGCTCCCATTTTGGAGAAATTAATCTCAAAATTAATGAGATAAGCTCTCCAAGGGAAGAATTAGGTTTGACTTAAGACAAGAGGTTATGAGAGAAATAACAAGGGTGAAAATAAATTAGTATTCTTAATTGAGCCATGAAATGAACATCAACGGCAAGAGTCTCTTGTCTAAGATGAGAACAAAATCAGGAAATCAAGGAGGCCAGACTAAGAATCCTGAATATGACAGCGGGTCATATACCCTGATGGGGGAAAAACCATATCCCAGGACTAATATCATCATGAGTAAAGTGATCAGCCCAGCACAATAGTAAATCATGGGGACCGCGCTCTGAGAAGGTGGTAGCGAGGAGGAAGAGGAAGAATGCTGTATGCTGAAGGTTGTCCCGAGCAGCGTTGAGTATTGACAAGTATACTCCACTTGAACCAATGAAGTATTTGACCAGGTGTCTGAAGTGGTGTTCTCATGCCCAAGTCCTTTTCTCGATGGAAATCTAGGCAAGAGGGGGATGTGTTGGGATTTTTGCCTATATTCTCAGCCTGCTAGATTACCTGGTATCGCTAGGAGAAAATTCCCTAAGTCGAAGTGAATCAGAAATTGGTTGGCCCAAGTTTCAGAGTATCTACATTTGGGGGATTTTTGAATATTTGGCTGGTCATATCTTGTCGGGGATCAATCTTGACAAATACTTAAGATCTCATTGGGTGGAGTTGCTGATGAAATAGGGGCATCTAATAGTGATTAAATATCAGGTGTACTGATTGGGATTGGTTGAGTTTCATCACTGACTGATTTAGAATGAATAGCAAGTTGTAAGATGAGTGATGCCATCTGCAACTAGCAAATTGTTTGGTTGGTGAGTGACCTGCCATAATGTGGTAATAAGTCCATTACCTAAGCAGATCGCTAACCAAATATGGTTGGTTTGCTTGGATCAAGAGGAAAACGGTAAGGACACATGTTCTGACTCTTTCCATTTGAGGTCTCGAGGATGTCCAACAACGGAATCCTAGTTGGGATGGGGAAGATTATTGATGCTGAGACGAGGATGGGTGATTCAATGGCAACAGCTTCCATTTCATTAAAGAGGTGTCAACCAAGGTTAAACAGCCGAATTCCCCACTATATATTCCCTAGGATTTACTATAGTAAAAAAAAGTATTTACAATAACAGTACTTTACAGTAAAATAGTATTTACATTATCAATTTGGTGTATTGTTAGACTATCAGCTTCTATTGTGTTGTTCTGTCTTAAGTAAATTATTGCAGAGGGCAATAATTGGAAGACTCTCAGAGAGAAGAGTAAAAATCTGACCAGGGATCTAGAGATAAAGGAGCTACAATCAGGGGTAGCTGCCAACTGTGTGTTGGGCTGAAAGAGACTGTCACCAGGTTTTCAGCAAAGATTGGGTGGACAAGAGCATAGGGAACGAATCCCTACAAGTATGACTTCATGAGTATTTAATCAGAAATACTGGCTGAGTGTTGGGCCAACATATAATTCATACTCAACTATGGATAATTGTCCTCATACTATCATTGATTAATAATTCATTCTATACAACGCAACAAAGTGCATGAGTAAACCAAACTGTGCAGTAAAGAGGTTACTGGGTTGCTTGCCAATAACAACCAAAGAGTAAATTTATACAGCATTCTGTAATCCAAAGGGCATTACACGGACTGGAAGATGCTCCTTCTGATATTAATTGCTGTAAGCCACTCCTGGCCTTCCACCACCAAAATTTGGCTGAAAGCAACCATGATATTAAGCTCAAAAAACACCTGAGATTTTGTAATCACATGAGTGATGGTCTGCTTGAGGGGAAGGGGATAAGGGGCATAACAGTTATTGTTTAAAAGTCTATAGTCCATTCAGGGGTGAAACTTTTCTTCGGTCTTCTGAGAAAAACTATGTGGGAAGCAATGGGGAAGGCTTTTAAAATGACCACCCTTTTTTGGCATATCCTTTAACCACGCCTACAGCGCCTTGTCCTCCTGACCCCGTGTAGGGATACAATAAACAGTTGATATTGATCATAGCTACCATCAACTGGAAAGTCAGTTCATACTCAGAGTGTTTCAGAGATGGTCAGCCTTTTCCATATCAACGATCCTTAAATGCTACTAACGCTGGGGGAAAATTAGGCGGAAGGTCCGTGGAGACAGAATTGACATGATGGAACCACCCCATATTTAATGCTGATGTATCAATGAGAGGAAACTCACCCCACAACTGGGTATTCATGAAGGATAATATCAGAGTCAGAGTTGATGTTAATGTTTTGCTGACGCCACCAGCCCACACTCACAATAAGTGGGAATAGCAGATCTGGAACCTCAGCAAACTGATCTCAAAAACAAAATTGGTGCACCAAAAAGGGTAACAACCACCATACCCTTTGAGAGGTTATTGGAAAGGAGGACGCACCAACACAGACGCATCCACTTCAAGGTTAAAATGAATATCCTGAACTAATTTTAGACTCATAATTTTCCCGCCACCCCATATCTATGAGAGCCTCAATTGACACATTATGTTAACCAACCAAATTCAAGAGGTAACAAAAAAAGAAAAATTATATTTACTGGCAACAGCACAGGACACCGCCAGCTGAGAAGTAATAATTACTGAGGCGTCAGGGGAACCAGAACCTGGAGGGTGAAAGGGCTCTACGGCGGGAAGAGTCTTCCCAAATTATTATTTGTTGTAACGCTAACAACATGGGCGTCATAGGGTTGAAAGGTACCATTTCCTTTAAGGGATGCATCTCACTAACTGGCGCCAGGGGATCAGAACAGGGAGAAACTGGACGGGGAGAGGAGGGGCATCCTTAAAAACTAAAACGCACACTCCTGGAACTTGGCCAGAACATGCACAATGAGCGAGAGACAAGGTGTATGCTGCTTTGTTATTCAGAGTTCCACTAAAAACCTCATCAGTAGGAAGTTTTTTGGTACAACCCCTCACTCACCCTGTGAACTCCAAAGCGTGGCGCCAATAGAGGTGGCCACATACACCATCTTTTCAAGGAAGCTAACTGAGATTCCCAAGAGGAATGGTTGACAGAAAGAGGGTCCCAATTGGCACGGTGTTCCACAATTAAAATTTCCAACGGAAACCCTACTCCAGATGCCTGACCTGGAATGCTTCAATGAATGAGGGAATATCAGAGGCTTCTGTGACAAAAGCAAAAGATTGCGGTGATGAGCTGGTCCCAAGACTGGCGCCTAAAAACGAGGACACCAAAGTAATTAGGGGTTGGAAACTTCTGCTGCGTTGGCTGAACGCAGAGTCCCATGCACCCAATGGTGGACAATCCCATCTACTGCATCCAAAAGGGCTAACTCCGATGTTCATCTGTAAGGGGGAGGAAGCTGCTATATTGGCTGAACATTTTAATATGCAACTCTTCCAGGGCGTCCAAAACCTGGTTCTTCCAAGGAATGTAAGGATGAACCTACCTCCACTGTTGTCAGGATTTCACCAAATTCTATCTCTGAAAAATCCACCTCATCAATTCCCCCAACATCATCAAAAGGAGCGAGCAATATATCGCAATCTATCAAGGTTAACAATCAATCTGATCCCAATCAATTGATTGAAGATTTGATCAGGCAGAGATTAATTCGCTCTTATAGATTATGAGCAGTTATGAAGCCTATAAATATTCCCTCTTTTCAAGAATAAAAGATAGGTCATATTATAACCTGTAATTTCATTTGAATTTATCAATTTTTGGAGAATCCGCCCAGTGTAACTTTGAGATTAAATCTGCCCCATTGGAAGTGTAATTCAAAACTTCCAGACTGGTGCTCACTACAGGGGCACTCTGAGTTACGCACCAGTGACAACGTCTATCACTACTATGGATTCTCATTTTTCGCCTGACGAAGCTCAAGACCAAGAGCAAGGCAGCATTTTACGATGGGTCCGTTCAACTGGAGCCCAAATCCTAAGATTACCCTCCACATTGGAATTTTGGGCCAACTTGGAATTTTATGGTCCTAACTTAAGTTTTACCTCAGACTTTCAAGTACCGCCTGAGGCTTTATGAAATATTATTAATCAATTGCTTGAAGGGGCCCTAATCCCTGGAATCCGTTCTACCCAATATGAATCTAGTGCTGTACCTTCTATATTGTGAGAAGTGCTGCAAACCTCTCAAATACCAGGAATTGGCCCCAAGCAATATTTGAACCAACTCATACATCCTACCTTATACCATTTATTACCTGTAGTTGGAATGCACCATCAAGGGATGCTCAATTTACTAGAAGGACTCCAGTCCTTGAATAATTATATTTCCAAATTTTTTAAATTGGCCTCTGAGTTTAGCTGAGATAATTATGATGCTATCATTAGTAATTGGGCTTTCCTCAACGAAGTACATCAGCAGCTCAACCAAATCAATTATGGGATGTCCAATTTTGTTGATGTACAGTTCCCCAATCAAGTTCAGGAGATTCAGAGAGAATGGAGAGAGGGTATTTCCCAACTCTCTGAGCATAGTCAATCAATGGAGGAGGAAATTAGAACCCATCTCTTCCAATTGGAACAAATGTACTCTGGAATTTCAGTTCCAGGTTAATGAAGTAGAGAAAGCCTCTGAAAGATATGGGTCCTCCTGGGGTTGAAGGACCTAGTGGGCCACCTGGGGGTGTAGGAACACGTGGACCTCCCAGAGCTGATGGGCCCTGTGAACCCCCAGGGAGTGTAGGGCCTCGGGGACCCCCAGGCGTGGATGGACCTCAGGGACCTCCAGGTGCCGATGGGCACTCAGGATCTTGCCAGAAAATTAACTCTCTCTTGAACATGATGAACCACTTGCGTGAACAATTCTCTAAATTGGCCAAAGAGTGTAACCTAACCCCCATTGAGGTACCAATTGATCCCCTCTTGTCACTTTAGTCATTATCTGACAAATTGATCAATCTGAGAAAATGGGCCAAGGACACTGATATCTTACTACATGCTTACGAATCAAAAGGGGAACTGCTCCAAGCGAAAATTGAGACGCTGGAACTCAAGTACAACGCACAGCAGGAACAGATTTTCGAGCTATCTCGCTGATTGGATGAGAAAGTAGGGCATGCTGATTTGAATTGTCAGATTAGTGAAGTTCATACTGAAGCTGTTGGTCCTTACCCTCAATTTTCTTCTCGAGTTTCAGATTCCACCTCTTATGTTTCCACTCAATCAGAACAACCTGGAGTGCATGTTTTGACCACCAATGCTCCCATGAGTTTCAAGCCAGTATTCAAGGACAAATACTCCCTGGGGGAAAGCATTATCTCCTTTCTCTATCTTTATGAAAAGGCATTAAGTGAGGCCACGGATCAAAAAAAGATGAATTACTTGCCTTTTTCCTTACTCAAATGGCTCAGGATATTATGGTTCCCCACTTAATGACTTGCTCTACTTGGTCTCAGGTCAAAGAAGCGTTGATCAAAGAACTTGGGATTGAGCAAACCTTATCCTCGCAAAAGCAGGCTTTTATGGGTATACAGCCCCACCGAAATGAATCTATCAAAGACTTTGCTCATTGGTTCTATTTGGAAGCTCAAACTCAAGTAGCCTGAGGTCAGTTAAACTTGGATGATGCAATTACTGCAGTTCTGTCAGCTTTTATTTCCAGGACTCAAATGTAAGTTTATCTAATCAGTGTATAAAAGGAATTTTGAAGTATTTTGGACATTAAGGAGGCCTTAAAGGAAATGCCTCCACAATTCTCCAAAAAACCCCGAGTTTATGAGTCTCCTAGACCTAGTCGCCCCAAAGTCTACGCCATGCCTGAGAACACTAGGGCGATCCAGTGTAACTACTGTCATCGCTATTTCCATACTGAGTATCATTGTTTTAAAAAGGAATTAGATGAGAAGAAGAAAAGAGATAAGCCCAATAAGATTTTCCACCCTGGTAATGATATGAGTGCGCAGCAACAGCATTAAAGTTCAATTGAGTGCAATAAAGATGAACATTCTTCTTATTCTTTTCCCTCCTGTTGGCATTATCCTCTCAGTTCAGAAGCACCATTACCCATATTGACTTCCGAGTGAATTGAGTCAATGTTAAAGCTATCATAGATACTGGATCCCCAGTGAATGTTGTCTCGTCAAAATTGGTCAAACAGATCAAATTAACACCTGATATATCTCATTATGAAGGATATGGCACAGCTGGACCTCAGATTAAACGGTCTATTGGAGCTTTTTTGACCTTTCCCCTGAAAATTGGGAAATTAACCTTTACCATCTCAGCCATTGTACTCAATAATTTGAATTATGACTTACTTTTGGGGACTCAATTTTTACGAGAATTTGATGGAATTATCAATTATCCTGACTTGTCATTGTCTCTTTTGGGGTATAGAGTTCCCTTACTTTTATCTAATCATGCTTCTATCCAACGTCGGTTATGTCTGCTAGAAGGAACCAAAAGGTCTTATTCAATTCAATATCATGTTGGGGATTCTCACATAAAATTACCCCCTACATAGGCGGATATTAAAGAGGGGATGCCTATTTTCTCTCCTGAGAAATTAGTTATTCCGCCAAAATTACAAGTAATTATTAACACTTCTTTGCATTTTTCAATTCCCAAGGGACATTTGTTACAAGTCCAAGGCACTGTCAATCCTTCTTCTAAAGAGCTCTTGCCTTGTCCTGGAGTATTGGATTATGCTTATTCAGGATCATTATCTGTCTTACTGGAGAACCTTATCATAGAGATGAAACTGGTAGATCGAGAGCATTCAATTGCATATGTCAAGTTACTGCCCTTATCTCGTATCTATGATGTTAAACCCTTTGGGAGTCTACAAGACTTTGGATTGGAAAGTGATCAGGAAATCCTTACTGTGGGTCCTGCTATTTGGAAAACACCTCTCTAGTGAACAGGAGAAACAAGTGCTTCAATTGTTATATGAATATTCCGACATCTTTGCTAAGCATACTTAAAATTTTTGAAAGATGAAAGGAGTTCTGCACACTGTTGAAACTGGTGATCACATTCCTATTTGTGCGAAGCCCTATCATAAATCTAAAGTAGAAGAAACCCAGGTTACCAAGGAGTTGCATTAATTGTTGGAAGCTGGATTATTGAAACCCTCCAATAGTCCTTGGGCATCCCCATTGTTCTTGGTTAAGAATAAAGATGGTTCTCATCGGGTTGTGATGGATTATCATTGACTGAATACTATTACTCAACGGGACTGTTATCCTTTACCTAAGATTGATGATTCTCTTAGGTTGTTGGCTGGATCCACCTATTTTTCGGCCATGGACTTAGCCAGTGGATACTGGCAAATCAAGTTATTACCAGAAGATTGTGCCAAGTGTGCCCTGATATTGAGTGAAGGGTTTTTTGAACCAACTCGTATGCCTCAAGGACTAAGCAATGCCCCAGCAATCTTCCAAAGGCCATGGATAGTATGCTACGGGATCTAAAGCTTACTTGTGTTCTGGTATATCTTGACGATATTACCATTTTCTCCAAAACTTTTACCAGGCATTTAGACCATCTAAAAGAAGTTTTCAGCCAAATTCAGGTCTCTTCCTTAAAACTCAAACCCTCCAAATGCTCATTCTTTTTAAAACGAAATGGACTTTTTAGGGCATCAGGTTTCAGCTAAAGGGATTTGACCCATCTTAGACAAAGTTCAAGCCATCTAACGGATGCCTCCGTCCTCTTCTTTACAGGATATTCAAGTCTTTCTTGGCATGGTTGGGTATTACTGGCAATTTATTATCAACTTTGATGATATGGCTGAACCCTTATTTCACCTGTTGCAAAAAGGAGTGTCCTTCAAGTGGGGGTCAGCTCAAGAACAGTCATTTAATTCTCTGCGTACCGCTTTGATCAAGGCACCTGTTCTAATTCATCCCCAATTTGATAAGCCCTTCTTTTTACATACTGATGCAAGAAATGTCACTATTGGGGCTATCTTATCTCAGTGTGATGAAGAGAAGAATAATCATCCTGTTGCTTACTATAGCAAAACTTTGTCAAAGGCTAAACGAAATTATAGTGTTACTGAGCGGGAATGTTTGGCAATAATTCTAGCAATCAAACACTTCCATCCCTTCTTATATGGTAAAAATTTCACTGTTATTACCAACCATTCCTCCTTACAATGGTTGCAGAACATGAAGGATCCTGATGGGAGGTTGGCCCGTTGGTCTTTAAGGTTGCAAATTTATGATTTCTCCATTGCTCATCGCTCAGGGGCTCAGCACCAAAATGCTGATGGGCTGTCCCAAATGCCTATTCTGATCTTGGAACTAGAAAAAGAAGAACGCTTATACAATATTATTGGATGACCTAAGTTATGGGATTGAGAAACTGAAGATTTTCAAGCCTTTCTAAAATCAATTATCAAAGATACCATGATTCAAGATGGAGCTTTGTATAAGAAAGTCAAATCTAAGTGGTTGCCCTTCCTACATCCCAACTTTAGATTTCACGCTGTAATGGAAGGTCATGAACAATTTGGTCATAGCGGCTTAAAAAAGACTCAAGAATGGTTGAAGACTCGATACTATTGGAACAACATGACTGGGTTTATTTGAGAGACCCTTGACTCATGTATTATCTGCAAAATCCATGGAACTACCAACCCCACATATCAACATCAAGTTATTCCCCAACTAAGGCGTTTGAGGTGGTCAGCATTGATGTTGTAGGTCCTTTTCCTTGGGGATTGCATGGTCATTAGTATATTATTATCGCTGTCAACCATTTAACCAAATGGGTTGGGGCCATTTCCATTGTTACCCCTTCAGCTAAGACTACAGTGTTATTCCTATATCAGCATATCATTTCTCAACATGGGTGTCCCAAGGTCCTTATGTCAGATAATGGGACTAACTTCACCTTGCAACTTATACAAGAGTTAGCCAAATTAATTAGCACTACTCAGCAATTTGTTGTCCCTTATAATCCATCTACAAATGGGGCCATTGAACGAGTTAATGGGACCCTGGTCTCGATTCTAAGAAAGATGGCATCCACTGACTCGACTCAGTGGAATTTTTATTTGCCTAGTGCTTTGTTTGCTTATCAGATAAGCTACCACCGCATTATCAAGATGTCCCCATTTAAGTGTATATATGGGCAGGATCTTCAGTCCCTTCTAGTGTTCAGACAATCCTTGAGGAAAGCATCCCAGGAAATTCTGATTTAATTATACGGAATTTGACTGATGAGATTATCCATCTTCAGGCTCAAGCAATGAATTTGATTAAAACAACCACACAAAAAGAGACTCAAAGGAGTAATCAACACAAACCTGTCTTACATGAATACCAGATTGTGGATTATGTTATGTACTATCATTCTTAGCCTGGTGGGCGGACTAAAAGGTTGGGAACTAATTGGTCTGGTCCCTATAGAGCTATATTTTGAAAAGGATTAGAGTATTCGATTGTTCATATTGATACTGGTATAGTGGTAAATCATGTTCATCCTAGGCTTTTAAGAAGTCATCCTCCACTGCAATCAAATCTTGAGGGGGGAAGTGTCAGAATTTCACCAAATTCTCATATCTCTGAAAAATCCACTATATCAATTCCCCTGACATTATCAGAAGGAGTGAGCAATATATCTCAATCTATCAAGGTTAACAATTAATCTGATCCCAATCAATTGATTGAAGATTTAATCGCGCAGAGATTAATATGCTCTGATATATTATGAGCAGTTATGAGACCTATAAATATTCCCTCTTTTCAATAATATAAGATAGTTCATATTATAACCTGTATTTAAATTTAAATTTATCAATTTTTGGAGAATCCGCCTAGTGTAACTTCAAGATTAAACCTGCCCCATTGGAAGTGTAATTTAAAACTTCCAGAACTGTAATGGATGAAACTGGGTTAGAATTATGAGGGAAAATTATCTTTTTCAGAACTCCACCACTACTGCTCATAAACACCTGGAAATTTACAACTGAGCATGCAAAAAATACTAAACTAAGCACCAATTAAATATTTATGTGATACAACATTAACATTATGTCACTTACTTCAAGAAGAATAGTGGAGATGGCAGAAACTAGTGGTCAGTCAATTGTATCAATCTCTGGCTAATAAAGTTAAGACCAGCTTGCCAGTCTGGGTGAGTGGACACCCAGAACATTAGCCAGAATATTGATGTAACCTGTCCATACAAATTGGTAATTCATTAGAGAGGAACAACTGAAGGATGATAATTGACAATCACTGTTACTAACATACCTTCCAGTAACCGCACAGTTGCAGGAGTAGCTTCTGAAGATTCTGAAGTGGTTGTTTCCTTAGGCACCCCATGGGGCTGAATCTGCTTTGGGAACATGAGGGGTCAAATGTTAAAGGGTCATGGAACTTAGCCCACTGGGTGGGAATCACCTCAAGGATTAGAGCCACATCATGATGCCATAAAGCATCCAAAATGGGGGTCAACCCCAGGTGACCACCATAACGATATTCCCATTCAAGTAGGGAGGGTAACAAGGTAGTAATTATGGCCACTATGGCTAAGTCATCACAAAGACCAGGTAACATGGCACCTGGTAAGTATTCAGCTAATAAATAGCTAAATAATGTAATTTTAAAAAAACTTCATGTAAAGATTTCTTTTATTAAAACAAAGGAAAAAAGCTGACTGACAACAGGACCTGTGGGGACTTTTGTCCTAAGTGCTTGGGCTTGGGGAGTATGAAAACTTTTTAATTAACTGAGGTACGCCGACCAGGAGACAGACATTACTGAAACAGAAACTCCAACTAAAAAACCAAATATGAATCAACTGCCCAAAATGGGCATTGAAACACACAAAAAATAAAATGAGAAAATAAACTACCAGGTGGCACAGCGTCAAGCCGCTTATTATACCATGGCGGATGGAGAGGGGGATCAGGAGGATTATTAATTTCAGCATCAATTTCAGCTTCAGCATTGAAAAGGCAGATCAATGCTGATAGCAAAGGGATTGGGACGTCCACAGGAGGAGGGTCGAGGTGGAGCAGGTATTAAAAACTGAGAATTTGGGCCTGAATCATAGCCTCCATGAGTTTGGCCACATGGTGTTCAACTTGGATGTGCGCATTGGGAAGGTGGGCGGATTCTGTGATGTTGGTTCTGGTTACACGTGAGGATGGGGAAAAATCTGCTATTTCAGCGACATGTTTGATAGTGTTGGTGCCAGTTTCAGCTAGGCGTTTGATTTCCTTTTTGCAACTACATGGAAATCAGGGAGGAACGTGGTGATGTGCAATTCTTGTTTATATTCAGAGACTGATTTTGCCACAGCTTTATGTAGATGGCAATTTTTGGGTGAGGCTACCATGGCTTCGACAAGCTGGTGGTTGCTTTGGTATGAGATAGCATTGGGTTTGTGGACAAATTGGTTGGTGGGAGTGGGGCATCAAAAGCTGAATTCAGATATGGGTCTAAATCAAATGGTTTAGCTGGAGGTGGGACAATTTCACCAGATTTGGACACTTTATCCAATAAATCCCAGGGATTTTGGTTGACTTGGATTAATTTTGGTGATAGGTGGATTTGGTTGGGTATTTTTTGAAATGGAAGATTTTTTGGATTAAATATTAATTCAAGCCTGCACCTGATTGGTTGGCATGGGTATAAATTTTTTGACTTGGATTTGAGGTGCTAAATTTTGCTTCTGGTTCAAGTGCATGGCCTGGGGGTGGGGGCAGCCAAAATCCCCACTCAAACGCTGTTGATGTGGCCTCATGGGTGGTGTTGGCCGTGTTTGAATGGTGTAAATTGTATTGACATGCTTTTTTCATATGGCCCAATTCATGGCAGAGGGGGCAAATTGTGCGACCGTTGTCAGTGCAAGCCCAAAAGAAATGGTATGGTGCAGATGGGATATAGGCACGCGGTGGGATGTGTTGGGCCATGTTCAGCTGGTGTGGGGTAATAGTGTCCATTACCTGAGGTGCTGCAAGGCGTTCAGCACCACTTGGGACAATGAATTGGAGGATAGGGTATGTGCCATAAGTGGACAGCCCTGACATCAACTCCTCATAGAGTGTTTGAGAGGGAAGGTGTGAGGGAAGGTTTGCAAAGTTCACCACAAGTGTGGTATCATTGGGGAGACGTGTACAGGTGGTGGTAATGGGTGTGTTTTTATAAATTAAGGGCATAGCTGCTGCAGTGGCTGCATCCTCTTCAGTGGGGAAGCCAATATCAAAATAGCCCTTGTAAGGGCGGAAGTTGATATATCCTGCTGGTGCAAAGGTGGCCATTGCCAGCTCAATAATTGCTTTGTTGGCATATAAGAGATGTCCGTACTTGACGTGGAGGCAATAGAAGATATTAATCTAGGTAGGGCTAGGGGCTGGGGGCGAGAAGGGTGGACTTGCACAAGGTAAAGTGCTAAGTCCCTTAGTGGGACAAAGTGGCCAGATGCATTTGGCAGACTGGTTGATCCAATCTACATGCATTTGCCTGCCAGGTGGTAAACGCTAGCAGGTGGAGCACCGCTGCTCCACACTGGGGCAGCAGGTGTTGGATTTGTTGACATGAATTGGGAAATTGATGCAGTTAGGTGGTGGTGAAAAATTGACTTGTTTTTTCAAATTTGCTTTAAAGTGATGTAAGTGGAAAGAAAAGTTATGGGGAAACTTTTTAACTATGGTAAATATGATCACGCTTAATTCTGACAAATTGATACTCCAAAAATATTATGATGCTGAATTGGTCTCAACCTGGAAATCCAAATTAGTCTCAAATTTTTGTACTATATTTTTTTCTTGTGGCCCAATTTTAGTTAGCATATCAATAATGATTTGTCTAACAGTGCTGTTTGCACCCATGGACAGGGTAGGTTTGAGAGGTCCCATTATATATAGAAGGGGTTTATCATGCATAAACCTGTTGAGGGTAGGCTCACTTTTCTAGTGGAGAAGAAATAAATTAGTGGGGTTTGATCCTGAGCGTACAGCAGATAATTCTGTTATGCTGGTGTTAGTCCAGGGGAACGTCCCCTTTGTGTGGATCAGGCGATTTTCCTATTTCAAAACAAAAAGGGTCCAAAGAGGGCGGCTGTACCCCTCATCACCCAGGGCGACCTCACCCATGTGGTAGACGAGTGCTTGGTAACAGCGCTCCCTCTGAAAATTCCTCCCCCAGTTCCTGCACTTGCCTCCACCAAATTAGTTTGCCAAATTGAGGAAATCTGTGCCAAAATCATTGGTAATTGTCTTCCCCATGAGCGGGAGGGACTTTACAAACTGATGGCACCAAATCCTCAGAATCAAAGTCAAAATGACTGAAATCAACAGGAATAAAGCCCAACGGGTGACTAACTAATAGTCAGAAGAGGACAGGTAATGAATTCTTGGTCAAAATCTCTGATGGCCTCAAGCCATTGAACAGTATGATTGCTGATGCAAAAATTCCTTGAAATCATTGGGGACAATCCCTAATGAGCAGGTATCACCATTGGGTACTGTCGCTGATAGTTTGAAACCCCATTTTAAAAATCAGGATTGGTGCTCAATGGAACCCATTTGGCCAAACAATCGCCCCAGTGACCATGCATGGGCGGGTTGGCCATCCCAAACCTGTTTTTGACCCGTTGACCGCCTCTATGTGGGGTGGCCCTGGTAGATCCCCATTGCCCATCGGGCCAGATGCCATCACACTAACTGATGTAAATGCAGTAGAGCCTCAGGTCAGGCATTCACGGATGAACTGATAGTGACTTAGCATGCCGCCAAATCCTTCAATGTCAGTTTAGATTAGAATCATTTCCCCCTCCCTCCCCCAAACAATTTCAGGGTTAGGTCAAGTTTGAGGGCCCCAATCCCTGCTTTGAAAAACTGACCCTAATCAAACACTATCTAATCAGTCACATCGCACTGAGGAAATTGTTGGTTGATTATTAACTTTTGCTTTCAATAAGATTTCTGCTAGTACCCAAAATTTTTTATTTTACTTCAATTCTTCTTGCTTAAGTCCTGATGGAACTAACTTGGTGGCCCATCAGCCCCTTACTGGATGGGCTATACTAGCTTTGATGATCACAATTGCTCCCACTATAGTCAACTGAATCCATCATGCAAGAAATTTTTGGGAATTTAATCCCATTATTGAAGCTATCCGCTTTCAGGATATCAGAATCCTGTGGCCTCACATAACTCACCTTCAAGCAAGGATCCTCCCCCTTTCCTCTGCTTTGATTATGGTCTCTTCCATTGGAGATCCCAAAGCAGTTAATCCAGTAGTGCAACCCCCTGCAGCAAGTCCAGCAGGGTCTGGGGTTGCATCTGTTTAGTTCATTGCCAGTTTTCTTTTCACGCTTGTTGCACCTTAACAAGTCATTGTTGCCCAACTTCCTGCACCATACAACGTCATTTGAGCGGCAATGCCACTGGCATTCTGGCTTGCTTTTTGGGTGCTTACGCATCATAACTGAAAGGCCAGTCTAAACTTCTTATGCCGTTTTCCTGACATCTGGGCACCAATTTATCAAAATTGACAAACCCCATATTGGGGCAAAGATTAACAGGGTAGAAGAGCAGAAAAAAACTTCCTACTGGTGATAGTTTCTTACCACCACTACCTTACAGACACACACACCCAATTTTCTGCACTGACTCCTGGGTGGTGAGAAGGGGAGGTAGGGGAGAAAGCTTTAGAGGGTAGGCTGTTACCCATCTCTCATTTACCACATAGTTTAGATTGCCCTGTGAAATGTGAGGGATGACTACCTTATCAATCCCCTTCTTTGTCCTGAATAGAAACTCCTCACAGTTGAGGTTCAGGAGGTTCTCCTCAGGACTTACATTCTTTTTTTAGTACTAGATGGTCAGGACTTACATTCTTTATATGTTACAACTATAATGAATGGTATCATAATTTGTATTTTTTAGTACTAGATGGTCCCAACCTGAGGGGGATTCATCTATGTATCATAATTTGTATTTTGTTAAAGAGTTATTCATAATGTTTAAATGACTAAAATCTAATGGTCTGAGTCAGTTTGCTCTTAACTATAGGTATCTAGGCAGAGAAAATTGATATATAAACTAGCTTAAACTAATTAAAAATCGTTTATTATACTAAAAAGGATGTAGTTAGTACTAGGAAGTTTATAAGGGAATATTATAAATTTTTTTTGTTGAGCTTATTGATGCAAAAAGCAAAGGTAACTAGGTTTTTTTATTTAAACTTTTAGAAAAAATTAATGATCAAAACACAGTCTATAATATAGAGTTACATGTTGCGATTTTCATTCCATGTAGGGTGTCAATAGGTATGCTAATATTATTCCAATATCTAACTAAAGATAATGAGCAGGTATGGTATGATATTGATTGGAAAAGATTGTCAAAATGATATTATAGCCCAAATTCATATCTATTCTATAAGTATCACATCTCTGATAGAAGACTTAAACCAGCAAAGGTTTTTTTGGTTTTGATAATTTTAGAATTTTCTTTGATTTGAAGTACATTTATAAAATTTCCTTAAAAGCTCTTTTTATGTATCACTTAATATTATCAAAGAACAAAAAAGTAGTTAGCTAATATCTAATGAAGATCTGACAATTCTAAATAAAGGTGATACTTATCTTTAGCTCCAGAAAGTTTAAATTTTCGTAAGATTTTAAAATAGTTATGGCTATAGTAAAGACTGATTAGTTTAAGCTCTATGACGGCTTTTTTTCTATTGTCACTCTTAAGAAGTAAGTTATTAGATATATATCACATATAGTTTTATTTAAGGTAATCATAATCACTAATTAACAATAATTCATACGCCAAATTGGCTATCAAGCTGTAAATTCAGCTATGAGTTAACCTGTTTTGACAGTTATAATACCATTCTATGATTTAAATCTCATCTAAGATATAACATATATTTATCAATAGTAAGTTTATCAACTGATAAATAATAATTAATCTTTTGATATCTTATAAAAACTTTTTTATTTATTTAGTTGGGGTAGGCCAAACAGGGGACGGGCACTACCAGTATGAGCTAGAAAAGAATTGAGGGAGGGGAGGTAGAAGTTAAAGTGAAATTTTTAGACACCCCAGAGTAGACAAGCTACTCCTGTTATCAGCTGATACTGCTGTTATTATGGGGGGTTGGGTATCCTATTCCATGGGGCCTTCTCCTGTGATGGAACAGGCGTGGAGGAAGGGGTCTGTGTGTAGAAACCAGACTGGAACCATGACTTTATGAGCCTTTGATGTTTGGCTTCGTGTATCCATAAAACCAGCCTTGAGAGTGTTCCATTAGGTGTAGCAGAAATCTTCTAACTGTCCCACAGATGGTCAGCACTGATCCCTTGAAGGCATCAAGCAAGACTGTGTGTATAGTCCATAGTGTGATGGCGACTATGGTGTAGCAGAGAGTGGGTGGTATAGGAAACTCGAGTTTAAGTGCAAGAAGGCTTCTTGAGATTGATAGCTCCTGGCTGTTTTGGGTTTTAAGCAGACGCGCAACTTCACGCCATATGAATCTTGATGGTGGGAATGCTTCAAGGCGGTGATGTAGGGAGCCATCCCCTCCACACACTGCGCATGTTGCATGAAAAGTGTTGGAGCAGTCCGCTGTTCTGTAGGTTCAGCTGAGGCAGCGCCAGGTTTTTGCTCTTATCTTTGGCTGGAGAAGTGGATGATGTGTGAGCCTTCACATTTCCTTTTGTGTCATGAGGTTGTAGAGGATGTCTAAGGCATCCAGGTAGTCAATTCTTGCAATAGTTGGGACCTTATTATGTATGTCCATCTGGGGATGGTGGTCCTGCTTTCTTAGCGTGAAGCTTACTCTGGGTCTTCCCCTTCCCTGACTAGTGCCCATTATTGTGACCGTTCATCCTAAGTGCCAGATGGTGCGGAGGAGGCGTTTGATGCGAGGGGGGTTCCATGTGGGCCTGCATCCTTAAGGTGGTTTGCAAGGTAAGTGAGAAGGCTGGATGGGTTGTGGGGGTTGGATAGTCTGAGTGCCTGTGCAAAGTTGTCCCTTGCTGCCCTGGACCAGTGCTGGCATTGAGGTCTTGGGTTAGGACTTCCTTCATCCAGTTACCTAGTATGTGGTTGCCGTGTCCCTCAAAGTCTATTAGGCCCATTCTGTTGCTCAAGTATGAGCTGTAGAGCACCTCCACTCATACAGGTAGGCAGGATCTATGCCACAGCCATCCTTGGATTAGGGTGCGGACCAAGGGTATGAACGAGGGTGAGAAGGAGATGGCGTGGGTGGGGAACCACAGCATTGAAAGGATAAGTGAATTGGAAATGTTACTTGCCCTGTTAGCCCCAATGAGCTTCCATTAAGGGAAGCGGTGCAGTTAGACATCCTCTGTAGTAGGTTACTCTTGATTGTCTCATTGGCGTACTCCCCTGTTTCCATCCACATCCCAAGGTGGCGAACAGGGTTGGCCAAGGTAGACAATGCAAAGGTCAGAATGATTGAATTGCTTCTTTGTGAGGATCTATGTGGCGCAGGTACCATGGTCCAGTTGGTTGTGCAATTGCCTATAAGGATGATTTCCGACTTCCTTTTGTTAAGTGATGCATTGCTCACATTAGAATACTACTCCAGGGTGTGCTACAACTGCCGGGCATCTTAATTACTAGCTATGCCTGCCATACAGTCATCTTTAAAGGCCAGTATCTTCACTGCTTGTTGGTCTTGCACGGTGATGCCTGCAAGGCGTGAGTCAGCAACGTGTAGTAGTGGATTTATGCTGAAGTTGTACAGCAATGGGTTGAGGGGATCCCCAGTCTTGAGCCCTCTTCGCGGTGTGATTGTGTCAGTGGGAAATCCAGGACCACAGACAGCCATGGAGGCTGACTCTGTTAGAAGCATTGCCCAGTATATGAATCTGGGTGGGAGCCTGAAGGCATTCAGGAATTCCTTCAGGTATGGCCAACTGACGCGATCATATGCCTTTTCCTGGTCTAGGAGTTTCAGGGCACCGTTTTCTTTAGACTGGCAGATGTTTGCAATGGAGTGTATATCGGTCAGATAGTTAACTTGGTTGAACCCAAACTGGCTTTGGGGACAGAACTTTAGAAATCTGTTTCACCCATTCTGGTGGCTGAAATTTTAATTAAAAGTTTTGTGTCTGTATCTGATAATGCAATTGGACGCCAGTTGGCCAGGCCAAGTTTATCACCCTTTTTAAACAGGGTTATGACATAGGAGTCCTGTCCCCCTGGTAGAAGGCAGGTCTCCATCAGGTACTGGTTCATTGATGTCAGGAGGAGGGGGCAATTTGCTTGAAATATTTTTTATAGAATTCATAGGGTATCTCATCAGGTCCTGGGCATTTCCTATGTGGTTCACCACGGATTGTGTCCCAGAGCTCCTCCAGTGTATTAACTTAATCAGATTATTGTTGGGTGATGTGCTTTAGGTTCTGGCGCTGTGTATAAATTTTTTAATTTTTTGGGGGTCAGTTAAGGTACCACAGTATAATGTTGTGTAGTAGTGGTGTACTTCTGTTTTGACCTCCGCTGGGTCAGTTGCCATGGTGCTGTCCTTTTTGCGGACCTGTATACGTGTGGTCTGGTTGCCACATGAGTGGAATTGGCAGAAAAAGTATGTCAAGCATGTTTTGCCTTCCTTTATGAACTTAACTTTTTTTGACACTTGATTCTATGTTGGTGTTTGGAGATGAGAGCGTTTAGTCGGGCAGATATTTTCATCCCACTTATGCCCCCATTTGGGGCTGTAGCCAGTCTTTGGGGTGTTGAGCTCAAGGTGGTCCAGTTTGGTTAAGGTGCACTTGATTGTGGCAGTATCAGTGGTGTATTTACATGATTCAAGATGCAAGTTTTGTTAATTAATCCAATTTTGAAATCTGCTCAAGTTGTGATGGGGTCTGATATGAGTGAAGTTGCAAATTTGGGGTTCATGGTCTCCTTTTTGACCCAGTCATATAGTTCAGGTGATTTTATGTTGTCCAGGTGCATCTTCCTCCAGGTCAACGCCTGTTCAGGAGTGCAGGTTGATGAAAGCTGCACTAAAACAAGTTAGTGGTCAGAGAAAGATATTTTTTTTGGCTAATAAAGTTGGATAGGGGCAATTGGTGAGATTTTGGGGTGAGGACAGAGTTGATAAGGCTCACTGAGATGAGCTTTCCCTTATGCAAATTGGGGCGAGTCATGTTGGGGAGGAGTGGTGACCCAGGAGGGAGAGAATCTTATAGGCTGAGGTAAGCCTTCATTGTGTGAAGTTTGATGTGTTCCAGAGGGCACCCCCTAGGCTTAGGCCATTGGCCTGTGCTGGTGTTAGCCAGTAGTTGAAGTTACCCATAATAGTTGTGACTGAGGAGATGGTGAGTGTTGGAATGGTTTCAAGGAATTGCTTCCTCTCAGCTGGGGTGCACGGTGCATAGATGCTTGCTATTAAAATTTTGTCATCCTGGCATGAGATTGTTGCTACCAGGACGCGGCCATTCAGATATGTATTGTAATTTATTCTTTTTAGTCTTTTGTTTATTAACAACCACTCTCAGTGGGATGTCCATACCAATTGAGTTGGTGAGACCCTAGCTGACCAGGATCCTACTTCCCTCTGTAGACAAAGGGTTTCTTAGTTGGCCAAGATATCTACAGGGAGCTTCTGCAGGAAGTACAGCTTTTTAACTTGGGACATATGTGCCCTGGCTCCCACAATGTTTAGCGTCTTTAAAGTAACTGAGGTGGCTGCAGCGTCTCAGGAGCAGTTGGGAGGGCCGTCTGGACCTATCTCTTCACACCAATTTCAGTATTGGCTCCAGGTGATGGGACCATTACTACATACGCAAGTGCATGAGCCCTTTCTTTTGCTGCTTTTTCAGAGGTCTTACTGATGAGTGGGTTTGAATTGGTCGCTTCTGCCTGTGGCTTGTGGTGATCCATGGTGGTGTGACCATTGTTCACCAAGGTTTCAAGGTTTGCATTGGGTATGGGTTTCCTGCCTGTGCACTAATAATGGGTCTGTCTTGTCCAGATAGATTTAGGTTTTTGGTGCCATTTGAGGTTTCCATCAAATTTTTGAGAATTTTCTTGTCCTGGGTCACCTGATCAGTTTGTTTGTCTCAGGCAATTTCCTTCGTGTCTCCCTATACTTGGCTGGGGGTTGATGGAGGAGGTCGCAAGTGATGCTGCCATGGACATGGCATGTTTGCGGGCCTTCTGTGCCATCTTGCACACTTTTGGTGAAACTGGGTCTATGATTATATAATGTCTGTCCTCCCTCTAAAGGAAGGCATGATGGGTGTCAATTATGTTAGCAAAGTCTTTGTTGTCTTTGTCTATAGTATCATCACAGAAGTTGGGGGATATTAGGCCCTCCTTTACAAGGCATGCATGCATCTTGTGCCCCAAAATGCTGCAGTGGTTGCAAATTGGCAGTGCACTTTCTGGTGTGATGTGGAACACCTTTAAAACAACCTCATCAGGGAGGTGAACACTGCTGTGCGCAGTATTTCTGTATAATCTTTGTTTACCTCATGGAGTTGGTTGCTTGTGGCTATTGCCTTACCTGTGCACAGGTTGGACATCAGGTGGAATTGCTGTAATTCAAATTGTTTGATCTCACCGTAGCTGGTGAGTCCAGTGCAGAGCTCCTCCTCAATCACCTTTTGAGGGAGATTAGTTGGGAGTGAGTTGAATGAGATAAACAAATTTTTTACTTTGTTCTATCTGGTGTGCACGGTGCACACAATTCATTTTCCTTTGTAGAGTCAATTTAGATGCAGACCTTCATGGCATCATCTGAATCATATTCAGTTGAGTCCCATGTCAATCCAGCTACGGTGGATTGTATAGGAGGTTATGTACACTGCGTGGGGGAATAGGTTAGCTTGTGCCTCTTTCACTTTCTCCTAAAGGTAGGAGAATTGACCCCTATGTAGAGTCAGAGCCTGTGCTCTACTGGTGAGAGTGGTTGAGAATACTGGTTTTGCGATATGAATTTTGTTTAGTTGTGAACTTCACAAAAACCAAAACTGTCTGGGGTTGTGGTTTCTTAGCGGCACTATTTCCTGGTCCTGCACCAGGGCATTTCTTGCCCTTTGGTGCACCGTTCTGTCCATTACCTATTATAGCTTTTGCTCAGTTTAAATTTGTTTTATTATCATTGCCTATCTCTCCTGTGTGATTCCAAATTTGCCATTTCAAATTGAATCTTTGTAACTAAGTGATGGTTATGGGAAAGAAAAGCCATCTTATACACACTTTGTTAACAAATAATTTGAGCTTATAAATAAAGATTATAAAAAAGTTTTAGTAGAAGTAAATATCAAATACTATTAGTGGATTTTGTCTTAATGGTTTCACTAATACTGATTGTCAGAAATTCCCCTTCTCGACTTATGAAAAAGAATTTTGGAGGTATGAGTGCTCCCAAATCTGCTACCATGATTGGCCCATCTCCTGCCCAAACTTCAAATAATATTGTGGTTATCAACAATATGAGAACCAACGGCAAAAAGACCTTGGCAGATTCTTGGTGGAATCCTAACTATTGGAAAAATATGGTTTATACCCAAAATTGGCTAATAAAGTAAGAACCAATAATAGGATTGCTCTGACTTCTTGGCTGAATTTGAGGTGTTTGTTACCACATGAGTCTGACCACCTCCGAGGTGAGAAGATTTTACTTGACGATGATAGGGTGCAAATCAACCAATCATTACCACACAAGTCTGACCACCTCCAAGGTGAGAAGATTTTACTTGCTGGTGATTAGATATAATTTAACAAATCGTTACCACATGGGTCAGTTTTGCCTCAAAATATTTATCTTTGATCTGATATGCTGAAATCCTATATTTCCTAATTTGGATGACTTAGCTTCATAATACTTTAGCCCCAAATACCCATGGTCCCAGGATTTGAACTAGTTTAAATAGGAAATACTATTATCAAAAAAGGACCTTTTTTGGTTTTGCCCCACTTAAACAATAAAAAACATAAAAAACTTTAACAAAGCGTTATTTACTACTTTTATTTATAAAGTAAATTTCTCACTTTAACAACAAATTTATGACATCCGTCAGAGGATCCCACAAACTGGTGCTCACTACAGGGGGTACACCCTGAATACTTTGATAAGTATTAAAGCAATGGAGAGTGTCACATGTTGGGTGCAAAATGGGGAAGGGACTGGAGACAATGATCAAATGGACAGCCCTACCGCTTTGATTTTAAAGAAGAACAATTTGAATGCATATTAATACCTGAGTCTCATCGCATCACCTGGCCAGCTACTGAAGCTGTGAGAGACCTTACTTATGGTATCCTTAACCCTGGTGACATTGCATCTCGTGAACGAGCGTCGTTGGTAGAGGAACGCCACTTGTTTCTCTATGATACTAGTGTCCTCCCAGAGACCTATGGTCAGTTTACAAATTTGACCACCTACATATGCAAGTTTTCTCACCTTGCCTTGGTACACATGATGCATCTCTTAGCTGGAAATCACAAAGAGTTACATCAACACCTAGATACTCATGCAGCTTTGAATCTAGCTTATGATAAGTTGTATCAACTGACCTCTGAACATCTTGGAGTAGTTAGATCTGGTGTGGAAGCTAATCATGACTTCATCATACAGCTGCATGACTGACTTAATACTATGGACACTGGGATTGTAAAGTATGTCGAGGAGGCCATGAAGATATTCTGGGACGAACTGAATGCTTCCACTGCTAGCACCCGCTCGTTGTTGGAGGAGTTTGCTAATTAACTTGAAAAACATAATGAGCAAACGCACAGGGACCTTTCAGCCCCCAACTCTGTCCCTCAAGAGGAATATGAACAGCGTGTGGCTGTGGTGGAGCGACAGTTAATTCAGGCCTTTTTGCGTGTTGATGAGCTTGAATGCCATCTGTTGCTTGAACCATCTAGCGCCATCACCACCCTTGCGGCCAAGGTTGTTCAGCTAGAAAAAGAGCTAGCTCTCAAAGCTTCATTTGAAAATACCAAATATTTGACATGTCGCTTGACTGAATGCAAAATCGAAGCAAAAGTGGTAAAAGCTTCGCTGGGAAGCCCTGTGCTGTTGAAGGAAGTATTTAGTTGATTGACGAAGGTTGAGCGGAAGTATGAGCAGATCAAGGATGGATCACAAGGCCCAAGCTTACACCCTCATGATGATGAAGGGTGTAAACAAATGAAATAAGAGTTGAAGAACCGCGTGGAAGCCGTGGAAACTACTCAATTAAACCTAAGCTTGCTGGTGTCACAACTCTGTTTTCAAGTCAATGCAATAGAGAGTCGAGTGGAAGATCTTAAAACTTATAAATTAGGGATCAAAGCTCAACTGAAACTATGTGAATCTGGGCCTCTATAAGCCCTCACCATAATGGAAACCCGGCTTGAAGCCATGCATGATCAGTTTGATCGCCTTTCACATACCTTTGATCAGTTAAACTACCGCTCTGAAACATCAGAAGCAGAAGCTCCAGCTATTCATACCCTTACCGGGGTGATTTTAATTCATTCAAACTGACGTTCAAAGACAAGTTTATCCCAGGTGAAGACAGCATTGCCTCATTTTTATAAGTCTATGAAGCAGCTATGGAAGGGGCAATGGATCGTCAGAAGGCCAAACATATACTTTCCTGTTTGGGCCACATGGCACAGGAGGTGATGGTTCCACACATGGATGCTCTTAGCACTTGGTCCGAGGTTAAAGAGGCCCTCATAAACACGTTCAGTTCAAAACAGGCTTTAAGTATGAACAAGAAAGCTTTCATGCATATGAGTATCCGAAAAGGAGAGTCAGTGGTTGCCTTTGTGGAACGATTCTATATGGAAGCACGGACATTGTTAACCTCAAAGATGTTGACTTTGGATGATGCTGTAGCCGCCGTTTTGACTGGAGTAGCTTCTTACCCTCCGCTAGCGATGCACATCGCCTCAGTTAAATGCTATTTTCATACCATTCAATACATCAAGGAGGCGTTAATAGATGTCGCTGATTTCTATAAGCCCAAAGTTTCACGTGGAGCAGTATCTCATCCTCGCGTTTTAACCATTGAGAATTCAAAGCCTAAGCCTTGATCCCTAGCTATTGAAGACAAGAAAGAGCCCCTTCAGATAATGGGCCCTGAAGAGAAAAACCCCAAAGCAGAACGTCCTGAACGCCCTTGGTGCGAATACTGCTACAAGTTTGGACACAAGGAGGCTGTGTGCTGGAAAAAGAAAGCTGACGCCGAGAAACAGGAGCAGGGAAAAGCAATGTCAGCATAGGGAAAGGCACACCTATTGCTGACAAATCTCATGTGCCTGACTCATTTAAGCAACTTATGCCATTACCTTGCATTACTAATACCCCTGGGGATGATTCTGAGGGAGGTACAGATGAGGTCAGCTATTTCGTTGTAGGAGTACCTGCTGAAGTGGAAGTCCCCAATCGCTTGAATGCTGGAGGAGTAGATGAAGCCACCATACCTGAAGATATGTATCTCCATCAAGTTGTAGGGGAACCAGCCATTATCAATACTATCAGCGATGCAGATGAGGTGTTTCTAACCTTATTTGACCTCTCCAGCATGGTCATACCATGCAGTCCATCCAGAAAAATTACCCCAAGACCTCATGCAAATTAACCTCCACTTTCCATCTTAAGGAGGTCTTAGCGCTATCGCCCACTTTTGGGGGGATACTTACAAAGGTCGAAGTGGTTATCCAAAAAGTTTGGGTGATGGCTATCCTAGATACAGGCTCCCCAGTGAACGTAAACTCTTCCAAGTTGATGAAAAAGATCAAACTTGCGCCTGATTTAGAATATAACCAAGACTTTGAAACTGCTGGTCCCAACAACACCTGCGCACTTGGTGCTTACTCGTCCCTTCCCATTCATATTGGGAAGTTTATTCTATCAGCCCTTGCAGTGGCTTTGGATAATAATGCTTACAATATGCTTATAGGTACTCAGTTTATGATTGAATATGAAGGCATTATCAATATGAAGCAAGGGTTCTTGTCATTGCTCAATTATGAATTCCCCTTAGTTCTAGCCAATAAAGAACCCAGCAAGAAGGAATACTCTTGCATGGTTGAGTACTCACTTTCCACTTTACCTATACACTATACCACCTCTGGGAAAAATACAAAAAAAATTGCCTGATTCCGTGGATGCTGCCAAAGGTATTCCGTTTTATGCAGCCAATGAAGTGGTGATTAATCCTGGTGAACAATGGGTGGTAGACACGAAAATCACTCTTAAAATCCCTCGCCAATGTTTATTGCACCTCTTAAGCATTGATGGAATTAGCCCAGTTGAGCCTCGGGTATTGCCTGGTGTTTTAGACCCAGCCTATCTGAGGCCTATTACTCTATTGTTGGGGAATCTCACTAATAAGGATATACTTGTAATAAAACATCAGGAGGTGGGCTGAGGGTTTTTACTCCCCATGGAGGAAGTTGAACAAATCCACTCTATTGGCACAATGGCAGATTTAGGCTTGCCCGCAGATAACCTGGTATGTACATATATTCTCGAAGTTGGACAATGATTATGGCCACATGAAGGGCTGGTGCCATTCCATCAATGTGGGTGATGCCCATCACATTAGGTCAAAACCTTATCATAAGTCAAAGGTGGAGGAACAACAAATGAGGACGGAACTCATGCAGTTATTAGACGCGGGGTTATTAGTTCCTTCACAAAGCCCTTGGTCCTCCCCTCTTTTGCTAATTAAGAGGAAAAATGGAGGTCATCGGATAGTTATGGACTATTGCAGGTTAAACAATCTTACAAAAAAGGATAGCTATCCTATCCCACGCATTGATGATGCCTTGGCCCAGCTTTCAGGCTCAAACTTTTTCTCTGCCATGGACTTGGCCAGTGGTTATTGGCAGATGGATCTATCTCCTCAAGATCAAGAGAAATGTGCGTTGATATGCAGTGAAGGTCTTTTCCAACCCACGCGATTACCTCAAGGGTTGTGCAATGCACCTGCCTCTTTCCAGCGTGCGATGGATCACATTTTGCAGGATCTTAAGTTAACCTGTGTTATCATCTACCTTGATGACATTACTGTATTCTCAAAGTCCTTTAATGAACATCTTGACCATTTGAAGGAGGTATTCCAACGCTTATGACGCTCAACTATCAAATTAAAACCTTCAAAGTGTACTTTTTTCAAAAGAAATTAAACTTCCTTGGACATACCATTTCTCGAGAGGGTATCCAGCCCATACAAGATAAGGTGGAAGCGATTGCCAGAATGCCACCCCCCAAAAAAAACCTACAGGATATACAGGTATTTTTAGAGATGATGGGGTATTACCATCAGTTTATCCCTAAGTTTGCCCAGCTCAGCAAGCCCCTTGTTCGCTTACTAAAAAAGAATATTCCTTTTCAATGGGGCACAGAACAGAAGGCTGCCTATGAAACAATGAAGTTGCTGCTACAAAAACGGCCTATCCTAAGGCATCCAGATTATGGAAAACTGTTTATCTTGTTTACAGATGCTCCAGACTATGCCGTTGGGGCCATCCTAGCCCAATTAGATGAAAAAGGGGTAGATCATTCTGTCTCATACTTTAGTAAGATGCTATCAAAGTCAGAATGCAACTATAGTGTTACCAAGAAGGAGTGTCTTGCCATTTTATTAGCAGTGAAGCATTACCACCCTTTCTTATATGGGACCTCTTTCACTGTGATTATGGACCACACATCTTTAAAATGGTTGCAAAACATGAAGGACCCTATGGGGCAGTTAGCTCGCTGGGCTCTAAAGCTCCAGCATTATGATATGAAGATCAACACCATGCTGGAACCCGCCACATGAATGTTGATGGGTTAACTTGGCTGCCCATCCTCCACTTAGATAACAGTGAAGCGGAGCAGCTGTATGATCTTTTAATGACCCCAAACGACTGGGAAGATGAGGATGAGCCTGTACAAAGGATGTTGGCCCAGCACTCCTGTAATACTAAAGTAGAAAGCGGGAAGTTGTACAAGCAAGTGGGGGCAAAGTGGTTGCCTTACCTATGACCCTTGGAACATGTACCTGTTATCCTGGAAGCTCATTCAACTTTAGGCCATGGAGGAGTAAAGAAAACCTATGAGTGGATAAAGGATCGATATTTTTGGGAGGGAATCATGGAAGCCATCATTGAAGTCTTGGATGCTTGCCTTACATATAAGAAGCAGTTTCAGCTCAAAACTAGATATCAATATCAGCTGACTACCCCGCAACAGCCATTCCATACCATGAGCTTGGACATAGTAGGGCTGCTTCCTCAAACCACAGGTGGAAACAGATATATTTTGGTAGGCATTGACCACTTCACAAAGTGGGTTGAAGCTGTGGCATTGCTGGCCCAAACTGCTAAGGCCACTGCCACCTTTCTTCATCAAAATATTCTCACTCAACACGGGTGCCCTCAAGTACTACTCTGTGTTAATGGGAAAAATATTATATCCAGAGTAGTCAAAATCTTAGCTGCTTCTATGGGAGCCCAGCAACTATTCTCAGCTCCATATAACCCATCAACCAATGGTACAGTGGAGTGAGCAAATGGTACTTTAGTTTCTATCTTATGGAAAATAGCTATCTGATCCCCTTAATTGGGATCATTATCTCCCTAGTGCTCTTATGGCTTACTGAATTAGCTATCATCAGATTTTAAAGATGTCCCCTTTCCAAGTTTTGTATAGCAGGGAACTGGGTATACCTGCTCTTCTAGCTAAGGATTTCTTCTCTAGAGGAGAGGAGCCTGAGAAAGCTATGAAAAGGTTAGCTAACCATATCATTCAGTTTCAATCAGAGGCTATGACCAACCAAGCTAAAACAGTTACTAAAGAAGGCCAAGCAACCAATGAGCTCTGAGCTCTTTTACCTTTTTTCCAAGTGTCAGATATAGTTTTATATTACCACAATCATATAACTCCTTGTAGTGGAAAACTTGGATCAATTTGGGAGGGGCCATTTACCATTATATATAAGAGAGGAAATATGTATTCTATAAAGTCTTTGGCTACTGGAATTATCATAAACTGGGTACATGGCTGCTTCCTATGACCCTACACCCCTCCTAATATTCTTGAGGGGGGCAATGTTGGATATTCTCCTTCTTGACTTATGAAAAAGAATGTTGGAGGTACGAGTGCTCCCAAATCTGCTACCATGATTGGCCCATCTCCTGCCCAATCTTCAAATAATATTATAGTTATCAATGATATGAGTACCCACAGTGAAAAGACCTTGGCAGATTCTTGGTGGAATCCTAACTATCAGAAAAATATGGTTTATAACTAAAATTAGCTTAATAAGGTAAAAACTAATAATAGGATTGCTCCAACTTCTTGGCTGAATTTGAGGTGTTTGTTACCATACAGGTCTGATCACCTCTGAGGTGAGAAGATTTACTTGACAATGATAGGGTACAAATTAACAAATCATTACCACATGAGTCTGACCACCTCCAAGGTGAGAAGATTTTACTCGATGATGATAGGGTGCAAATTAACCAATCATTACTACATGATTCTGACCACCTCCAAGGTGAGAAGATTTTACTCACTGGTGATTGAATATAATTTATCAAATCATTACCATATGGGTCAGTTTTACCTCAAAAGATTTATCTTCAATCTGATATGCTGAAAGCCTATATTTCCTAATTTGGATGACTTAGCTTTATAATACTTTAGCCCCTAATACCCATGGCCCCAGGATTTGAACTATTTTAAATAGGAAATACTAGTATCAAAAAAGGACCTTTTTTGGTTTTGCCCCGCTTAAACAATAAAAAACATAAAAAACTTTAACAAAGCGTTATTTACTACTTTTATTTATAAAGTAAATTTCTCACTTTAACAACAAATTTGTGGCATCTGTCAGAGGATCCCACACTGATATTGCTTAGTAAATTGTAGTTTGTGTTCAACGGGTACTTTATAGTACTTGAAATTATCTGGTTTATACTTAGTTTGCATTGAAATACATTTACATTAAACTATAGCCTTTTAAATCTAAAATTACATTAGTTTTTGCTTTTTTGAGCGATGCATAGTATATATCACTAGCATGGGGATTTTAGCATAGCATATTATCTGATGGGTAAATAAAATAATTTTATACAATAAACTCACTGTATAAAATCTTTTGTCCAGATATAAACTAATCAAGCAATATCTAATATCTGTAGATAATCGTTTTAGTTATCTGATAGTTGATATTACAATTTACCTTTTTAAAACTAAAGATGATATTATATTTGTGGTACTCTGAAACTAATGCTTATTGTATTAATATTTTTAGTTTGAGAGTTATAATTTTTTTCATAATCTAAATATGTATAGTAATATTATCTTTAATAAAAAAATCATATACGCTTTTATAAATAAATAGATAATTTGTAAAAGCAATGTCTTTGATCATATATTAGACTTTTAAGTGCTGTTTAAAGTATTGAAGTATAATAAAATGTATCTCCTCCGTCATGAGATGAGTGTAATAGCAATATATTTAGTCCTATTGTATATTGCTATATATTAAGACCACACTGAACTGTATCACTGGTAGACCGAGTGTGCAATATAACGTATTCTGCTTATGGGTAGCCTTAAGCTAGCCAATTTCCTGTAATCTTATCATGAACGCGTAATCTTATCATGAACGCGGATTCTATTTAATAAACAATTTAAGGCAATTAATTTCGCAATTAATAAATCTCCTAAGCTGATTTTAGTTTGATTTTTTATAAGTAAGCATTAGGTAATACTTTTCTGAAACCGAAATCATGCTTAAATGGAATTCAAATGATTGTAGCTCGATTAGTTTAGGAAAGTAATTTTATTCTTCGCTCATTTAGGATTTTATTTCTAATTGATGGCATCATCAATTACTAATTCAGATTTTGCGGTTCAGTTTAATTTAACGAATCGGCGCTTTTGAAAGCGGAAACGGGACCGTTTGACTTTCCTTCAACTGGTTGGGGTAGCAGCCTTTGACTACAACGGATTTCAAAATAGCTTGATTTGATTGGATGCAGTTCAATAACCATAGTTTAACCATTATAAATTGGTTAGCAGTTGGTAATTGGTGCGATTGAAAACCTAATTGGCGGAAGCGTTGAGAAGAGCCCGCGGGCGGTTGAGTATAATTGATGTGATTGCACCTCTCAGTTGACATCCGCTTACTTAATATTTGCTTTATTAAAAAGCAGTCCTTTGATCGCGTTGGTCAAAATTAATTCACTACTCCTTAATCATTAAACCTAATATGCGTCTCCTCTTATTTCTTCTCACCTGCCTCTTGGCCACCCGAGTCTCTAATCAAACCACAAACTCAAGTAATCGAATCCCAAACCAGGACTAACTTTTAGGCTTCACCCCCACCGACAGCACGACCAGAAAATGCATTGACTCGCGCGAATGCCGCGAACTCGATATTCGCTCTTGCAGTTGCGCGGAAGGGATTTTGTATCCAGACCGAGCGGACTTGTGACGTTTGCTCGCGCCTCATTTGCGTTCCCGAACCACCGCGAAGCCATAGCGTCCTAGTCCCGGTTATCGCTGGATCGGTGGTATCCGGGGTCATCCTTCTCCTGGGCTCCATCGTATCCTTCTTTTACTACAGGAACCGTGAGGAGGTTATCGCTCGAGGTGGGAATTTTAGCCTACATCAAATACAAGGCCCAGCGGGACTCTATTTTAAAGCAAGTAAGCTGGCTAGTTGGTAAGCCACTGACGCTTAGGAAATTCAATGACGAACAAGTTCTTCTATCTAAACGGTCGTCGTCCCTGACTGAGAACAAGCGTTCTTCAGTCGCCTCCATGTTCTTTACCGCCAAGTCACAAAACATGAATACTAGGGTGCAACCCAGAGTTATGGTTTTAGGGGATGATACGTCGGTGGCCTCGGTTGGATCTCACGAGAAATCAGTAGAACACTCTACAGAGATTTCTGAATCCTACCCACATGATGGTCCTATGATCAGCAACTCTGCCTTGGATGCCCCCGCCCGAGATTCATTCGGCCTGAGTAGTTTTGGGGTGCGTACCTCAAACCAGCCCTCAGCAACGGCGCCTCGCACGCCACGCGTTTACTCAAATACCGACTCACAGCGCCGATCGTCGACCGATTCTTTTGCCACCCAGATCCTATCCAATCCCCTCAACAGCTCCGAGCTCAAATCGAGGCCTACTTCAAGTTCTGACCCGTTCCTCTCTGCCCAGAGGCCAACCCATGGTTCAACCGTTAATCTGACCATTCCTCTTCCTAGCGCTGATCCACGAAGCTCTCAGACACGAAACTCACAGGTTCTTCCCAGCGAGGAATCCATTATCCGACATTTTAGCTAGCCGCGAAACCCCATCCCTATTAAATCCCGTGTATTTTTCCCATCATCGAATCCTTCCATTTTTCAAATATATACTCGTATCTTTTTCAACTAAATTCACCTACGAATATTTAGTGCTTTAATTTACGCCATTTCGGCTTTTTGAAGACTTTATGAAGTAAAGCTAATCTACCGCTTAAATAATAACTTTTGGGAGAGGCCCTCAACCATGAACCCAACGTTTTTAATTTTAAGCCCAATTTGCGGTGTTATTCTTCCAGCTACCTTTAGGTTAATAGTTGATGGATTAACGTAACCTTGGATAGGATCGGTGAAGGTTAATTTTTTATTCGAGTTCAACCATAACTGTAATATAAGTGCAAACTCAACCATGGACCGCTAACTCAGATTATTGCTCGGACCAGTATCCCAGCGGTAGCTATTTACGGCGCGAGGATGCTCTTGCTACCCTCTTTCAAAATGGCTTCGATGCTCGTCGTGCCCGAAACGACTATTCTCGAATTCCACTTCGGGGTTTTCCAATGGCGATTACTTGTCCATCGGCTTGATAACTTATATGGGGGAACGGTTAATTAAGTGCATTAAACTCGAACCATATTACTCGGCCTTTTTAGTGAGGTGGTGGTGTGGAAATGGAGAAACTGGGATCATTTTAAACCGTTAGTCATCCAATTCTATTGGATTTCCACTTATCACAATGGTTTACCTACTTGTGGCATAGCATAAAATTCCAATGGCCAAAGTATAAGGCAAATTTTGCCCCAACATTTCACACTTCGATTGGGATCAAGGCTTGATGTTTTACAGAAAAAGGTTCTAGGCTTAGATTAAATTTTGGCCCAAAAACTTGGCATCAGTGTCTTAGATTTGTCAATGGCGGTCCAAAGTGGTTGGATAAATCTATAGGCCTATCTCAAATTTAATCAGCAACAAGTTTCAAGTGTTCTGATCTGATGGCAAAGATGATTTATAATCGATATGGGAGTAAATCACTTAAGTTAGGCAAAGTATAACTCCTTGGGCAGGATGGTTTCAAAGGCTTCCCTCATTCCAACCCAATTTTGTAGTTTATAATTCTCACTGTTTTGCCTCTTTACTAAATTTATTAAATATAATTTAAAATTTTATAATGGTTTGATTTTGCCTTACTCGCTAATGGCTCTGTAGTATATTGTATACTATGACTATTTTATACCTTGTAACCAAGATCTGACCTACCCTTAACAACTGTTTTTGTCCTATGATTAAAATATAAATCTATGATTATTCCTATTTTTAATATCTGATTTCCAGTACAATTAAACATGGCCCAGGAACCTATATATTGGCTATTTTATTTAATTTGGTATCTATTTAGGTTATCGCTTCAGGATGTTGGTCCCTTCAGCTATATCTACCTTAATTCCTAAGATCTTCTATCGTTTTCTGTACATAAACTGGCAGGCATGCAGCTAATTAAAATAAAACTGGGCTTTCAATCTGGATATACTAAATCCAGTGGAGCACCTATAAACCAGGGACATAAACAATTTAATATAGTGAATATGGAAAGTTCTACAGTTTATATGATGGAAATGCTGATTTAAGAAGATACTGGTCCCACAACAAGCCAGATATCTGGAGTAGAGGCAACTGAAGGTATTTTGAGAACTTTAAAAGGTGAAAGAGGTGGTAAGGATGAAATCTTCTCCATAATTTGTAGTTAGGGGCTAGGTTTGGATTGGTATACTATATATGGTTGATGGTCGTTGGCAGATTACTATATTGGTAGATCAGAGTAATCACTTAATGGCATCTAGCACTTCTGATTATATAGCAGGTTACCTTGGCCCAGATAACGCTGGGTGTGGAGAGTGTGGTGGGAATTTTTATACTAATCTAAAGTTGGCAGGGTATTAGTGCCATTCTGTAGTCAATATAAGGAGAGTGTCTATAAAACTTCCATTCCCAGTGTGGTAATGCATGGCGCACAAGGCCCACATCAGGGAACTAGCTGTTAGTGCCAAAACTATTAAAGCCCAGCAGAAGGTGCTGGAGAAATAACAGCTTAGGCTGAGAAAAGTGAGATTTATGATAAAAATGCCAGTAGAAGTGGTGCAGTGCATATATTGGAAAGGGTTAAGTGACCCAGGTTGGAGGGAACCTGGGCAAACAAATGGTGCACAAGTTGAGAGCTGCAAGGTCCTTGCCATGGCAAGGGTAACAGAATGTGAGACCTCCTTGAAGAGGTTCATGCACAGGAGCAATCAGAATATCATAAAAAATGGTAAAATAATATAAATTGGAAAAGGTTTAATTTGCAAAGTTGACCAACAAAGAATGTTGGTCAGGGAAAACTTATTTAAGCTTGGATGGGGAAATTGGGGTTATGCCACAGTGGGCCCAAGCAGCAACTCACCAATAGGGTGGTACAGCCATCCGAGTTAGTAAAATAGGCTGAAACCAACTTCACTTGAGTTACTGACTGAAGTTGGATTTGACCTGAGCACGTTATTTTGTAGGTGGAACAGGTTTCAAATCCCCGTTCCTCAACTAACCAAACTGAACCATCCACCTTTATTTGGTAGATAGTTTATTTTAATGCTTGGCCCATTATCAGGGGCTGGGCACTTGGCACCCCACTAGACCAACCTGGACATATTTTTCTCTTACCCAGCGCTGGCCTAGGGTGTTCTTCAGGTCTGGGAGGCCCTGTAGCTTCACCTTTTGAGCCTCCAAGCACCCAGCCTTATCTTTGGGGTTGATCCCCACTATTATGTCATGTGTACATGACAATCAACCCCTTTAGCTGGATAGAGCCCTACATCCTTTTAGACAAAGAAGGGACCTAAACTCCAAGCTCAGCCTATGGCATAGAAGAACCATATATCCCAATTGGTAGATGAGTAATGGGTCACATTTTTCCCATTTGGAACATGACCTAGCTGCCCATTCCTCCCACCCCAATTCTCTTAAATAAATAATAACCTTATAAAAGAGATTTTTCAGGATAAAAAGGATTCTATGGTGCCATCCTCACAAGCACCTGCCACACTTATCTCATCCACACTGCACCCAAAGTAGGAAAATATATGGACAAAAGCTTTAAATTGAATTTACTAAGCCTTCCAAGTCCCAAATCATTTTTTTAAATCACCCAGTTGAGCTAGAAATTGATTTCAGGTTACCTAAACGCCTCACAAACACCTATCATGGTTTAACGCTGCCTCTGAAATCCAAGGAATCTGTCAATCCTGTGTATCACACTCTGGTGCCCCAAATGCATAAGGATGCATCACTCAGTTTAGCCAATGAGTTGTGTAACTTTGGTTTATTGATCTAACCCTAGCCCCCTGAATATTTTTAGGAGCTTAGATCTAATCATTGAGCATTCATTGCTCACACATATGTTCGCTGCTGCTACATACCATATCCCATCCTATAGTATATAAGTCAGCTACTGTCATAGAACACGCTTATAATAACTAAACTGTCCTGGAACTCAGGATAAGTGGCCACTCAAAGCATCAAATAGAATATTTCTGGAACCACCATCCATATGTTAGCTTGAAAATAAACCAGGGCAACCACAACCACCAGTTAGAGATTTTCAAAAATTGGAAATCATACCCACTGGATATTCAGTGAACTTAATAAACTCACAGATAGATATATTTTTTGGGTTTTTACATAAAAAATATAGCAGAAAGGAAAAAATAAGGTGACAGAGATACTTGTTGGGGACTACTTCCCTATATGCTTACTGAATGGGGAACTGGGACTAAGTGAGCTACTTTCAGAAACATTTTGCAATTCAGTCATGGGAGATCAACGTTCCAAATAATTGTGATACTGTCTCAGATCCAATCCGGCCAGTTAAAGTAATATCAAATTTACTAGTGGGAATATCCATTCTGCCACAATCTCACTTGGCATGATGGTAATGACTCCTATGGCAGATGGCAGGTTGTGTTCATGGCCAAGCCACATATGACTGGTTCCATTTTAATAAAGTAGGGGTTTACCATGCCCATACCTGTCAGGGATGGACTCATTTCTAACAACAATGTCATGTAATAGTGGAAGGGGATTCTCAAGTTGAGGGTGATTAAATCAATATCTTTTTGATGATTACCAAAAATAGTTTTTCCAGAGGAACTTGAACTAATGGAGGGAACCTTTTGGGGACAATTGCTGCCAATTGTTTAACTGATGATGGCTTCTGACCAATGACACCTCCTGAAAAACCTCCAAAATATTTCTCATCAAATCTTGGGTGGTGTGTAGAGAAGATGAGACGCAAATTTCAAGGGATATGCTGTTACCTATCTCTCATTTACCACATGGGCTAAAATATCTCAGGGTGAAGAGAGGGAAGGCCATTGGCTTCTTCTTTTTTGTGTAAGATGGAAATTTGTACCAATCTAACTGCAAGGGTTGTTCCCCAAGGCTTAAAGCTACCCTTAGTAGAGCCAGTTTCTGTGTATTTTTTTGTATATTATAATAAACTTCCTTTCAAAAACTTTTCTCTCTCGTTGCAATCACTTTTGCAACCCATTCAATTCAAGTCTGAATCTAGTTTAATAATCTCATAGAGGAGATTAGTCTGCGCCCATGTCAGGGAGCAGTTGGGCAAGTAAGGTAAGAGGAGCAGGTGGGAGGCCCACGGCCTCAAACATTCAAAAACGCCCCGGAGAAACTGGTGAAATAGAAATTTTTTTTTAAAAAACTGGCGGTCACTATTTCCCCAGAAATCCTCGCTTGGCAAGCATGATGCAACCAGTACATCAATATGCCGCACTCCCAGCCACTTTCGTCGGTGGAATACAGAGTCCGCATGTTTCTGGACATTCAACAAACTACTTTATGGGAAAAATTTTGTGGGGATGTGCACAATTTTTTCCCAACCGCGGTGTACATTGCACCTCACTCCATGTCACATGGTTGGATGGACCTAGGTTTCAAAAACAAAGAGGCAGCAGATGAGGCTGCTGCAGTGCATATAGTGATCAACCTCCCCGAAGGGCAATGGGTCATTGAAACAAAATGCACTAGATGGACAAAATCTAACCAAATTTTCCTTACATTCAACTTTTTGCCTACTATGGTAAAACGTGACATTTTGGAGCAACACCTGAAAGATGGTCTCGCCATCTACAGCAAAATACAATCTTTCAAAATGCAACGCTTTGTGCTGATGCCACACCTGTGCACTGGCAAAGCCATCGCAGTTCTGACCCCAACTGAGGAGATCACGAAGGACCTAACCCAGATCCCGCACTCCACTTTTATTAATATTAAAGGGCATACCACCCACCCTTTCTGGGTAACCGTGGACAGCGCGCCCCCCTTCTGTACCCACTGTGATGCATTTGGCCATAAGGCACATGCATGCCCCACCAAGGAGGGCATCACATTCCAAGAGCACCCCTCAGTGGCCATGGCCAGTGGAGAGGCGCACTATGAACCAACTGTAAGCACCAAAGAGCTTTCCCGTGGGGAGCACAAGGTTGCTACCTACTAGTAAAGCCTATTTCCCCACAAGAGTGGAAGAAGGCCAAGCAGGCCCGCAGGGCCGCGGCCAAGGAAGCAGCCAAAGTCACCACCGCTATCCTACACTCCCAACGCCAGGAGGACATCAAAGCCTTTGTGGTGGAAGCAAATTGGGAATCCATCAACCAATCAGATTGGGAAGCCCATGCCAATTGGGCCATACAATCTGAGGATCTAATGGGGGACTCAATATCACCCAATCATTGCAACTAAGCTCCAGTTGAAACTGACTTGGGGCCCATCCTACCTGAAAATTTTTTTTGACCTGCTCAACGGTGCACCAAACTCATCCGCACCACAAAAAATTTGTCCAATGTCAGGGAAACAAAAAGCAAAGGCAAAAGCCAACGTGAACCTTTCTGCTAAAATCAACAAAACTACTGGTAGCGTTGCTGCAAACACCCGTGCTGCCATGAAGGTCCATGGGGATCTAGAGGAGGCTAGTGGGACCAGGTGCCCACCCCCTCGCACCTAAGGTACAATGAGGGAAACCTTCACTTTAGGGACGTTGAATATCGCCAGACTCAAGGCCTCGCCATCCTGGGCTAGGAAACTGAGTTTTTAATAACAAAATTTACCCATGGATATCCTGGCCATCCAAGAGTCCCACTGTCCGCGAGGTTCCAAGGAGGCTTGGAAAACAATGCTCCTCCCATCCCTATCCTTTTGGTCAAAGCACTGTGGGGTGCTAATTTGGAAAAATAATTTTTCAAATTTTTATCATCAGAAACCTTCCTCAATAGCCAAGTCCTCGTTGTCACTTTCTTGTGGGCTGACGTGGTACACACTATCATCAACATCTATGCCCCAAACGGTGCACAAAAGCATTGGGAATTTTTCTTGTCAGTCAAATCCCTCCCACTACCCCAGACCCTTTCATAGTCAGCGACATGAACTGTTGGCTAAACATTCCAACGGACTGGTGGCCTTCCTCCTCCCACGCCCCCCAGGGCCATGTTGAACTTTGCGTTCTAAAGGCCACCCTTAGGTTAATAGATGTGCTGCCGCAGCAAGCCCCGCTGCTCAAGAACATGATGCACCCCCACGTCCACAATGGCCAATTAAGGTCCATGTCCTGCATCGACCTTATTCTTACGCTGGCGAAATTCCAACCCCACATATCCCACTTTAAAACAACAAAAATGGAATTCTCTGACCATCGACTGGCCTCAATAACCTACCACCTACCTGTCACAGCTGCTAAGGCCCCACATTGGTGCAAAATCCACCCCCCCAAGCTTGCATCGCCAGGATTTTCAACATGGGTGGAATCAGCAACTTTGGCAAAAGAGTTTGTTGCACCATTTTGCATGGACCCCATTTCCACATGGGCAACTTTTAAAGAAGATACCATCCACCACTCTCACCACCTCTCCTCCAGATGCTCATGAGCCACATCAGCTGTCATTTTGTGCACTCTGGCAGAGTTGGCACATCTGGAGTCCAACATCCCAGCTTCAGGATACAGCTCTGCATGGGGCTGGAAGTGGGTGGAGGCAGCTGCCCACCTCAACGCACTCAAAAGGCAACACAAGCATCAGGTTTGTGTTCAGTACAGGGCCAAACGCATCAAAAAAGGTGACAAGTGCACCGCATATTTTTTTGAATTTTTTTTTCGCACCATGCCAGAGTGTGGCCTGCACACAGGTGCGAAGATCAGATGATTCCATTGTGGATATGCCAGCTGAAGTGGCAATCAAAACACAAAAGTATTACTCTGAGTTGTACCAATCTGATCCAATTCAGCTGGCCAAAGTGGCAGAATTTCTTGACTGAGCCCACATCTGCACCATTTCCCAATACCCGGAAATAATGAATTTGATTACTCCAAACAAATTATGGACAGCCATTCGCAGTGCACCAAACTGAAAAATGCCCAGGCCCGGATGGCATTCCATATGAATTCTACAAAAAGTACTTCAAATATATATCCCCACTACTGTTGGCCTCACTTAACCAGAGCCTTTTGGAAATGCGCCTCCTGCCAGGAGGACAAGAGGCCTTCACCATCACACTCTTCAAGAAAGGGGACAAGCTAGACTTAGCCAAATGGTGCCCCATTTCTTTAACTAACACGGATACAAAAATTTTAACCAAAATCATGGCTAACCGTTTAGGGATTGTAGCATCTGCCACCATCTCCCCAGAACAATTCAGTTTCATACCCAGAAGGTCAATTTGGGACAACGTGCACTCTGTGGCCAACGCATGCCAGTCCACAGCCTCTGGGGCACTTGCATTCTTGGACCAACAGAAGGCCTATGATAGAGTAAACTGGGAATACCTCAGGGCCTGCCTCCATCAATTCTGCTTACCCCCTCGCTTCATCAACTGGGTGATGCTGCTCATGGAATCTGCAACTATGGCAGTACATGGCCCTGGCTCCCTAACGGAAGTAGTCCGCCCTCAAAGGGGCTTGCAACAAGGGGACCCCCTTATCCCACTCTTATACAACTTCAGCCTTGACCCACTACTTCGAAATGTGAATGCCCAACTCGCTGGGGTCCATGTGCCAGGCCAAGCCCCAGTAAAGATGATGGCATTTGCAGACAACTGTGTGGTTGGGGTGTCTAATAATAAAGATGCACGCGCACTTGAAGCTCTCATCCGGGAGTATTCCTGGGTAAGTAACGCTGCACTGAACGCCTCCAAAACTGAAATCATCCTCCTTGGTCGGTATCAAAACTGCTGGGCCCCTGCAACCAGAGCCCAGCCCGGCCCATCTGCTCACACATGCGCTCGCCCTCCCAGCTCACCTCACACCGCCCCACTGGTGCTCCCCTTTGTGCCACGCCCTACCATAGGGCCAGTCCGCCATCTGGGCGTGTGGGTGGAGGCAGGCAGGTACGCATCAGCAGTAATGGAGAGTCATATTCTAGACAACGTGACGAAGCGCATCGCCTCCCTCAGAGCCCACCCTACTTCCCTTACTGGCAGGGTTGTTTTAGCCAACTCTATGCTCCTCTCCAAAGTCTGGTTTGGAGCCCACGCCATCCCCTTCTCCCCATGATTCTTCAAATCCTTGCATGCCCTGCTGCAAGGATGGCTATGGTTAGGCCGCCCTCCACCAGTATGGTTAGAGGTCATGTTTGGCCCTCATCAGCATGGTGGCATGGGCCTGCTTGACTTCAGAGCCCATGCGGCCAAGATCTTGGGTACCTGGATTGCGGCTGTCACTTCCCCTACACTCCCCTCCCAACACTGGTCCCACGCGGCCCACTCCAACTTCTCCCACGCCTTGAGCCTCAACAATCCATCGAACCTCCACTCCCTGATGAAATACCTGGCTTCACACCCATCGGCCACAGGTCCTCACGGTACTAAAACCCACTAAAAACAAATCCTCCTCTCCATGCGGAGCGCTGAGTGGAGAATTTGTATTAGCGGACATACAACCCAAAGAGGCTGCCCCTCACCTCAGTTCACACAAGAGGTACAGGGGCTACCCATCCATGATGGCGTGATCCCCACACGGCCCCATGTCCTATCCAGGGTGGACTACCTGGACATGATGGACATCCCTTACTCCATTGAGACCCAAAACTATCTGGAAATACGCACACCATCCCCTGTTTCAGACTCAAATCCGTTCCCATGTGTGGCGCTGCCTGAGGCGGGTGTACCATACAGCTGAGCGCTCTAATGCTTTACACTCATCCTGCGTCATGTGTGGCCAGTATGGAACGCTGTTCCACCGCCTGGAGAAGTGTCCTACCTCTAAAGTGATATGGCGCGAAGTTCAACGTCTACTGGGCCAGAATCAAACACATCCCTTCAGTCTGTCAAGAGATATGTTTGCTTTATCAATGGCCTCCCCCCTTCCACCCTCCTCCGTGCTCTGGTGGTTGCAATCGCCATGTGGACCATCCACACGATTGTCTTGGATGCCATCGCAGGCTCCATCCCCACCCTCCCAGAAGCTGTCCACAGATTCCGGTCTCATTTGGTGGACCACTTTCAAGCGTGGATGTTTGGATACCTCCCACCATGCTGCTGACAGCTGGTATCCTCCTAGTTCCCAGTTTGGTTCATCAAATCAGACCCCTTCCTCCACACGTGTTCAATTGTGGCTACAGCCCCTTCACGCGTTCCCTCCCCTTCCCCATAGGTGGCGTTCCCTCTGGCAACAAGAGATAGCATTGCTTCTCTGGGGTGCCTTCCCTGTTACTAAGTGTTGTCATGGTTGGGTCAATTTTGGAAGTGTCCATCCCATGGTCAGCCTTCCCCGCAATAAAACTTAAAATTAAAATTTAAATAGTAAACTTCCTTTCAAATTATCCAAATAACAAGTTGCACTTTGTGGATACTGCCGCTCTCCTACTATGTTTTCAGTGTCAAAGTAACCTTGGAAACAAATGACATATTATCAACCACGTTATCCACAGTGCTTCTGTGAGAAATCTATTCAATTAATCTATTGGCAAATTGAGAGGAAAATAATGCTGAACTTGGATTCAAAATGTTCTTCACAAATTTTTTTGTTTCAAATACTATGCCCACATATGATCCTTCTTCTAATGATCGTCCACAGATCCCTAGAGAGTTGTCCTCCCTTCTTCCCCTCTCAAACCTATTAGCAGTACCTGGAAATCATGTAGTTGATGTGCTGAAACATTAGTTTTGCAAATAAAATTCTATAAGTCAAGTAATAGGTTTTTAGTTTTGAGTTCTTGTTGTATTCTGAACTTTAATTGGTGAGACTCAGATTAACTTGCTTTAAATTAAAAACTTAACCTTTCTAATTTTTTGGGACTCTTGACTTGCCTATTAAATATTGGTATCAAAGGAGCTCCTACAACCAACAAATTTTTAATCTTTAACTTCTCAGTTTCATTTAAAATTGAGGTTCTCAGAATTGCGCTATATTAGCAACAAGCTGAGTGTAAATGATTGGTTACTTGGTGGTTCTTAGGTTAGACAACAAAAGTTGGAACTTAACTTTCTCAAAGGCTCAGAGGTTCCTAGCAATTATCAGAGGGTTGGTGATATTTTTGTTCTAGAGAATTGAACTTTAAAATAAAATTGAATATAGTTTTGTATTTTATTTAACTGAGATAAGCTGACCAGGGGACGGACAATACTGATATATGTAATGGGATAGGGGGAGGTGAAGTTTAGCAATGTTAGGCACCCCAGAGTAGACAAGCTACCCCAGTTGCTAGCCAGTACCGCTAGGTATAGGGGGGAGGTTGAGTGCCATACTCCAAAGGGGTTTCCCCTATTATGGAGCAAGTGTGGTGGAAGGGGTCCATATGCAGAAACCAGACTGGGAACCATGATTCAACAAGTTGTTGTTGCTTCAGCCTCATGTATCCATATAGTCAGGCTTGAAAGTATTCCAGTAGGTGTAAGTAAAATCTGCTGATTGTCCCACAGATGGTGGGCATGGTTCCCTTGAAAGCATCCAGTGCTATGGCGTGGATTGTCCACATTTCAATGGTGACTATCAGGGAGCGGAGTGTGGGTGGTATCAGGGATTCAAGTTGGAGTGCAAGGAGGCTTCTGGAGATTGACAGCTCCTGGTCATTTTGGATTTTTAACAGACATGCAACTTCCTGCCATATTTCTCTATATGAGGGAATGCTTCGAGGCAATGGTGCAGGGTGCCATCCCCTCCACATACTGTGCACTCTGCATGAAGAGAGTTGGAGCGATCTGCTGTTCTGTATGTTCTTCTGAGGCAACGCCAGGTATTAGCTCTTACCCTTGGCTGGAGGAGCGGATGATGTGTTAGCCTACATATTTCCTTCTGTGTTGTGAGATCATATGGGATGTCTAAAGCATCCAGGTAGTCAATTCTCACAATGAATGGGGCCACGTCGTGTGTGTCCCTCTGGTGGTGGTCCTCTGGTTTCCCTAGCGTGAAGTGAGCTCTGGGCCTTCCCC